>NTHP01000019.1:3378518-3396503 GCA_003416845.1 Oplegnathus fasciatus | reverse complement strand
AAAAAAAAAAAAGATGTGTGGATGTTACAGCATCTCTGCTCAAAGGCCAAAGCTCTGTAGTTTTTATCTGTGTTCTCTCTCTAGTTCTTTTATCTTCCATCTTACAACCTTAAGAATGTAATCAGGCCATTCACAGGGACTGAATGCAGTGGATGGTTGGATTCAACCACTGCAGCGAATGATGGACCTCTAGGCTGGTCCAACCCATAATTAGGAGGCTAAAAAGACAAGATAAAGCAGCGCTGAAAGGCTTTTACAGTATGCTCCTATCTCCTGGAGTTTTGTGTGTACAGGGAGTGAGAAAGAGTGACAGAAAAGGGAAGAGACTGAAAGAAAATCAAAGCCTGGCGGTGAAACCTCACTCTAATAAGTGCCTCTTCTGCCTTGCCTGAAGCTTCTCAAATTTGCACAGCACAAACAAAACTGTTTCATTTGCATTTCCAACTTTTCAAGAAACATTATGTTCTAATGAATGCCCTCTCAAGAGGAATATCCTGTGTATTGACTAACGACGTCTCAGGCTGTCTACTAAAACCATTACACACCATTACCAGAATGAGATCAAATGAAACCTGACAATTACGACTAAAAGCATTATTTATTGTGAAGTTTTTCCCCTTTGAGACTTCTGTATTATCCATATTTTGTTCCACGGGCCAATCACAATGTAAGAATATGTCAGTCCACGCCCGCAAAAGAAAATTGTCTTAAACATCTGGTGAGTTTAGTGCAATTTGACAACAAAAACCCTTTGTAGAGACGTTTACTGCACTGCTTAAAAACTGTTTTGCAGGCAGAGATCTTGCAATAGCTTTAACAATAACCCATAATGTGTTTTTCTTTCATATCAGCAATCATTTTTAAAGAGCAAGCATTGTTTTAGTTTTTTTCATAAAGTAGACATCTCATTTTGGAGTTAAAATCTTCAAGCATGTACGCACACACACACACATACTTACAAACACTTTCGCGAGAGATCCATCAATCTTCTGAGGAGTGGCTATCAGCCAGGTCTCAGGGTGGCCGCGGCCCCCTGTTTTACTGTATTGATATTTGCATCGATCCCTCTTTCCTTCCATTATCACTCATACTTCTAACCCAGCCTGCAGCCATCCATCCAGCCACATCGCCTTTCACAGTTAGACACTCAACAGCCGTCGAGTTGGCACCGAGAATTGAACTAAATCTCTTATTTGATTTTTTGAGTGCTCCGAATACCAAGTGTTGATGGAACTGGCTGAGAAGTAGCTAAAAATAAAAGATTGCCAGCAGAAACATTGTGTGGCTGATATATATTATATTATATTATATTATCACAATTTTGCCAGCAGTTTCAGTGGGAATTCACTGACCTCTTCGACCCTTGCTCTTTATTTGTCCACACATACACACTTTCCCTGATTAGCCCTTTCCATCTAAGTTCCTGGGGTGCATTAGCAAATTCCCTGAGCTCACTTTGTTTCTGTTTGTTTTGCTACTTTCCTTCCTGCTGGCTCCTCCGTTGTCTCCTCTTCACGTTGTAGTGAGTGTTCCTTTCTATTGACAACTAAGCCATTAAGTCAAGTGCAGAGCACACTTCATCTGGAATCAGCCGGAGACTCACACAGCGTGAATGTATACACCCAGCCATTACACACACACACACACACACACAAACACACGCTTTCATTTTCTCAAATGTACGCATGATCATTGCACTAACACACTGTTAAAAGCAGAATAGTTTATCACTAAACGTGTGCAATCCATTTCACATTCAGTGTCTCAATCACTGAGAAACTACAAACACAAACACACACACACTTGGCTGGGCTCGACAAAGACAATAGACTTGGAAACAATCTCCAAAGCCATTTTTTCTCTGGCTTTTGAAGACATCTATAGAGAACCTGATCATTACTCACGCAATGCACCAGCAAACACTGAAAAAGATGGGGAATGAGAGGACAGACAACAAAAGAAAGAGACAGGGGGAAGACAAAATGAGACAGACAAACAAACTCAGATGTGGGTTACCTGGCACCGACAATCAGTTCGTTCTGGCCGGGGTCAAAGGTCAGCTGTGAGTAATCCACCGTGCCCTCTGCCTTGAACCTGAAGATCCACGGCTCCATCTCTGCCAACAACACCACAGGACACGACAACAGTGAGCCAATCAGAGCGGAGAGTTTATGACAGCAGATGACAGCTGTGCTGATGAATTAGCTGCGTTCAAAGAGCTGCTGTAACTTTTCTCAAGACACTCAGAGTGGGGTCCGTAAAAGGAGAAATTTATAACAGCAAGTCTTTTTTTCACCTTTCCTCCAACCTTTCCCTCATATTTAGGGATGTTGCACAGCATTTGTGATGTATAGTAAATACTAGAGCAACTGCACTTGTATTTTGCATTACAATGAGTTGAGAACGCCCCGAGGTGTCAAAATTTACATGGACAAAAACTGCAGAGATTTTTATCTCAAGTTACAGGGCAGTAATGCTGCATTATTGGCAGTTGTTGCCACACACCAGTAAAGCCTGCAATAAAAGATGCTGCTCGCTCTAATACTTCTACTGCACTACATTTCAGAGGGATAATATTGTACCTTTGCAGATTAAGACTAAGAAGAAAGAAAACATAAAGTTAGTTTATGAAATACATCGCATTGTTAAAGATTGAACTACCCAACAGTAGGGTAGTTAAAATGCTGCTTAAACATTAATGCATCAGTAACAATAATCTAATAACATACTATAAAATGGTATTACACTCATGGGCCATTTTTCAGCATAATGAACACTTTTACCTTTAATACTTTAAGTACATTTAGCTGATAGTACCTGACCTGACTTGACTCATTTACAGGATTTCATTTTTGAAGTGATTTTTAAAGAAAACACATTTAATGTCCTTCTGCATAAGCCATAGTTAGCGATCATTATATTCTTCCTTAAGTCCTTAACAAAATTGCAAGTTCATCCCCACCATGATACAAATAGTGGCCCTCCTACTGAAGGATGTGTAGAGGAGATTGAATAAAGAACACAAATGCTTAGAGCTGTGCTCACTTGATAAGGTCAATCACTCAAAAAATGATTTTGCACGGATCACAGTGCTCTTACATTAGTGCTTCTCAGCCTCTTAAAATCCCCCAAAACAAAAGAGAGACCTGAGATCGCCACTCATAAGCGAATGTGTACAAAATAGTGAAATTTAGCTTCTTGCAACTCAGCGGGCAGCCCTTTGATTTCTGTAAACCATCACTGCTGTTGATTGACCGCTTCCATGGTAATGTACACTCTGGATGAAGATGGATGAGATTCTGACTTTTTACGGGAGTTGACCTCGTCTCCTCCAGCGTGGTATGGTGAATACATACACACATAAAGAGAGAGAGAGAGATATCCCAGACAGACACTGACATCTTATCCACAACATGCCTGTTCTCATGGCGCCCAACCCATTAACCCCTGACCAATCGAATCACAGGCCCCCGGTGGTTGCCGAGCGATGAGGACTGCCTGTCTACCGTCTGGTTACCCGATAGGTTTAGTCAGGGGTGGTCAATCAGTCATTATGGTGACGTGTTTTCTCCCTCACTCGTCACATGCTCGATCTGTAGTCATAATATCTCAGTACTTCTGTATACACAGGTCGGATTACAATTCCAACAATTGTCACCATATATTGGATATTTTCTCCAAATAGCTTGAAATTAGTATTTCTGTGTAAGATGCCAGAACTCCAGCAGTGGTTGCTACGGTGATTTAAAATCATCCATCACTACATTTTTGAGCTATTTCCAGACTAAAAGTTTCAAAGGGACTTTTTTTTAATTTACCAGGGAGCTTTCCGTCAGGGCCGGAACAGAGGGAGAGGACAGCTTGAATATCCTCCTCGAAACACATTATCTGCTTCTTCAGGCACACCTGTCAGACGGCGTTTCAAATGAAAGCACGCTCTCCCTTCGCTGCATCAAAAAGCGAGCACTTCGGGTTTTCGGTGACAAACGTGGGATTTCTGGGTGTTTCAAAACGAAGACAAACAGAGCAAGAAAACGGGAGCTTCCAAAGAACATCTGCCTCCTCCAGCTCACGTAGTGGGACCAAACTCTGGCTCTCCTAACAAAACAATATCATCTGCTGCGAAGACAGCGCCACTGCACGCTAAGACTTGTTCTCTTTCAAGTCTCCAGTGACGAGTACAAGAGAACTGCAGGAGAAAAAAGCGTCCCGGCGTCTGGTTTCACAGAGCTAATACATTTTCATTAGCCGTGGTGAAATAAATATCTGGGAGATCACGACCAACTTCACCCCCAAAGAATTCATTTTGCTTAATGGCTGCTGCTCTGCTTATTCTGGGGGGAAACACAAAGTTTTGGATGTGCCAATCCTTTTGGCTCCACTGGGCTTGTTTTTCACACCATGGAGAGGATCCCCGGCATACAAATGTAGCTGTGACACCCCCCGGGGGAAGACGGCGCTTGACGAACCCAGCTTCTTCCCATAAATCTCCCTGACTCACCAGGGGAGGCTCGCTAACGGGGTGATGGAGTGTGTGTGTCTGGATGTGTGTGTGTGTGTGTGTGTGACAGAAAGAGAGAGGAGAGGATATTTGTTGGAGTGTGCAAAAGGGGCAAAAGGTTTTAATTGAACACAAAGGCACTCAAAGGATTTATGGCCTTTTGTGACGAGGCCAAGGACCATTCATAAACATTCATAACAGGCGTGGATGGGCCCTCCCAAGGCTGTGGAGCTAAATATACAGAGCTCCGCAAAGTCAAACTCACGGGGGTTTAGCAGATCATAGTCTGGCTTTGCTACAGGGAAACAAAAGTGTGGCACACTTGGAAAGATTTTTAAAAACAACACTGCAGGATTCTTCACCACAGAGACTAATCACACTGATTTGAACTCTGATCTAACTCGTGATATTTATTTGTTTTTGGATGGGTTGTAATAGATAATTTTAGGGGCACCCAGGGAGGTTTTTAAGATCCCATTAAATCAACCTTATCGTTGAAAAGGAAACAGTAGGACAACCCCCAGCTAATAAATACCCCCCCTCCTCCCAAAAAAACAAATCCTATCCCCCATCTCACTTCCTAGATTTCAGGCCTGCTTGACATGTTACACGGGTTCATATCAGTTGCACTTTAAAGGCACGTGATAATGTAATCACATCACGGCCGTGCTTGTGCAGCAGCTGCTTGAATCAGGGGATTGGCTGCCGATGAGACGAAGGCGTAATCACACACACAGACACACGCGTGCAGATTCACACACTGGGATTGGGATGAGAATTCAGCGAGCGGCCAGGGCTCTGAGCCAACATGAAACCAGCGAACACGCACTTAAACACCCCTCCCCGTTTTCTCGGTCCCATCTTATCCCCTTAACCCCTGTCTCCCTTCCTCCTCAAAATAGAACAGCCCATCACTCACATGCCGTTTGTTATTCCCCGCTCTGACACGGAGGAGTTGACACAAAGACAAAATGACAGGATATATAAATATTTACACCCAGCATCAGAGGCCACGCCAGTTTGCCAGAGCTCAAAGTTAGCGCTCTACAGTACTGCCAGGCCGGCAACAATGGCAACATGTGGAACCAATTCTGAAACATGAATGGTTTTTCTGTGAGTGGTGCAAATAGAGTGTGGCAGCAGGCGCTCACATAAATGAGGAGCCAATTCAGTCTAAATGCAGCCCCGTGGCACCGGGCAGCAGAAAGAATGGCAACTATTTGGTCAACTTGATGTGAGGAAACGATTTGGCAGAGCGGTCGAAAAACAAACACCTGCTCAGTTTGAAAAAATCTAAAAGCGCGCGGCTCTGTCTTTCGAAAGTTTTCTTCCTATCATGTTATTTCGAGCAAGAAAAAACGAGCCCATTTTGCAGCTAAAAGTCCTACAACTCAAATCACCGTGGCGGTGCTGTGGCCTCAGGGGCAGCGAGTGAATCATGCAAAACAAACCACCGTGAAGCCTCAAATAAGTGTGCAGTAAAATATTTAAATCTAATGTGTATTTAGGAGCGGAGTCGTTTGGTTGTAGGGGTGCGGGAGAAGAGACAAGCTTTTAACAAGATGACCAAATCTCTTCAGGCCACTTGACATAAAAAANAAAAAAAAAAAAAAGGATGAAGATATATATGTAGGGAAATGACATGTGGGACTTTTATTGCAGCGGGTAAATGAAAGACATACAAATCCAAAAATACAAACGGGCCCTTCTTCATGCCATTGGCAGCCTGTCATCCGTTAAAATAAAACATGGCTTGAACATAGCTGACCTTGGACATGAATAGAGCGGAGTTAATGTTTTGAACTGAAGCTCCAAAGACCTTGGAGGACTTTAAATTTAAAAGAATCGCCCCCAAATGACCAATTAAAAGCTCTCTGATACTTGTTGTAGCCTGTTGCATTTATGAATGCTATGAGGCCATTTGTTTTTTTTTCCTGCTTTCACTCCCCTCCTCTCTCTAACGATGTGTTAGCCGTTCAGGGATGATAAAAGCTGAGCTCAGTCTGTGGCTGTAAAACAAGTCTGCCGGCTCCACTCCTCAGAGACATGGCCCTCAGCGTGGCCTGTGAAGGCATTGTTTACACCACAGTTTATAACCTTTAAAAGCCTTCAAGCCTACACGCAGGAACACTTGTTAAATACAACACTTTATTAATACAGTCCATCTCAGGAGCTTTGAGCTACAATAACACTGCAAATGCTCGGTCAGAAGACCTTTGCCAGAAAACATCCCTTACCAAGAATGTGTATAAAGTCTTTCAACACCCCTCCTGAAATAATTCTATATATGACACACATTTACATTGGAGCTCTGCTGAAGCTATATTCAGACCCGTTTTCGTGAAGGCGTAGCGGGCGTACCTTTTGGGTAAACATTTCGAACGTAGCTGCAGAACTGCACAGTGTACTTTCTCTCTGAAACCCTACATTTCTAAAACCACCACACAAAGCAGAAAGCGGTCTTTAGACTATAGCATCCTTGCACCACAGTAGCAGTTCTGTCAGCCAAGTGTTGTGCCAAGTCAGAAAACCACCATCCCCAGTGGGGTCAAACCCATGTGAGGCACGCCCTTCCACAGTCAGGCCACAATCACACGGAGAGAAAGAAATGCTGTCACTGGAACACACTCAGGCAAACCTTGACCTTGGCTTCTCGTGACGAGTCTCAACCACTCTTTGGGCTCACTATTGTCTAACTCCTTTTTCTTTTTACCAGACCAGCTGAGACTGTGAGCTGTTTCAGTGAGTTGAAAAGGAACAGCTGCAGGTCCAGTGGCATCAGCTACTAAAGGAAAGCAGCAGATCACTCTTTTATTTACCCTTCACCTACTGTCACCCCCAACCTTGAACAGAAAAAGACCAGAATACATTAATCCATCAGCCGTTGATTCGTCTGTTTAATATTTCTTTCAAGTCATTGTTTAAGCTCTAAAATGTCAGAAAATTGTGGAAAATGATCGCAGAGTCGAAGGTAATGCAGTCAAATTGCTTGTTTTGTCCCATCAGTATCCCCAAAATCCTAAAATGCTCAGGTTAAGATAGAAAACAAAGAAAAGCCAAAAAATCCTCATGTTTGACAGGCTGGAACCAGATAATTTGTGACATATTTGCTTGATAAATTAATTATATCATTACTCAATTACATATTTGTAATTTGACAAATTGTTTCAGTGTTTTCAGTTTTCCTTTAATAAGAATAGTTTCCTTTCTTGCTAGCCCACTAACGAACACATTACATCTTGTTTGCTAATCTGTATAAAAACAGATTAAGTTGTAGTTGTAGAATAGTTGTAGTGTGTTAATTAGTGAGGTTTAGAGGTGCTGGTAGGCAGATATTGTTACCTTTGGACAGAGCAAGGCTAGCCGTTTCCCCCCGTTTCCAGTCTCTATGCTAAGCTAAGCTAACCAGCTGCTGGCTGTATATTTAGCGTACAGACACGAGAGTGGTATCAATCTTCTCATCTAACTTGCAGCAAGAAAGTGAACAAGTGCATTTACCAAAATGTCAAACAATTTCTTTAATCAACTGTACGTTTAGGCCCTAGCCAAGACTCAAGCCAAAGCTCAAAATGTATGCCTAGTATGTCCAAAAGGATAAGGTTCGCCTGAGTGGGAGTGTTGTGCTGTTGTGATCCGGAGGGGTACATTTAATGTGTTTGTAGTCCTCCCAGCTCGGCTGAAGAGGAGCCATGGCAGCCTGGCTCTGCACATTCTCAACAACCAGGGATTATGCTACATTACATGGAGCACAATGACTCACAAAAGAGAATGATAATAGGTTTAACGAGAGGTTTCTCCTCCCTCACACACTGTTTGTGCGTGTACGTATGCGTGCGTATGTGTATATGTGTCGGCGTATTCTGTAATGACTCAGCTTTTTCACGTTTATTGCAAAAAAGCAAAGGCTGTAATTTGGCAGTCTCTGGAAAAGCTTTGTATACTGTACAACTCGGAACAATGAGATGTGTTCGAACTGCACAAAGACTATCATCAGGCCATGAAAGAAAAGTTATTAAAAAACTGAGCAAAAATATAACTGTGAAGGCAAAGATTAATGAACATCTTCAGGAGACCATGGGAATTAGCAGCTGCTCTGCAAAGGTGCTGATTCTTCCACAAGGTGAGAATAAATAAGATTGGGATGTAGGTAAACAAAGTATAATTATAAAACTTGTGTTAAAGGGGATTTTTTTGTGCTTTCTGTCCCCACATGACAACAACAAAAAAAACTCTGGATATGCAAAGTCTGTAGAGCTTTAGAGCTTTATGAACAACTGATGTGTAGACAGTCAACAAGCTTGTGAGCTTAGAAACTTTGGGTGTACAAGCCAATGAAATTTACACACATACTGTACATATTTCTGCATCAGTGCAATTTCATTTTATGAACAATAATTCCACCTTTTAACAGCAGATGTGTGGCACTGAGTTGGTTGGTTTCTCATGTAACCCAAAAAGAGCACACAGCCTTACCTCCTTTCACATACGGACTAAATTGAACCGTGAAATATCATCCTGGTGCCGCCCACCGCAACTCAAGACTGAAAAGTTGCCCAGCGGAGCGACCTGGGGAAGGTCTGGGAAAGGTTCAACTTTCTCTGATGCGTGAAAATGTCATCCAGAAGACAACCGCTCATTTAGATTCCCTCGGAAACACCTGTTTTCTTCTCCAATCAACTACATAAGAGTACTTCAGGAAAAAAGACAACAAACCAAACTTAAACTGAAAATGCGAACCATTTGTCCTGCATTTAAAGAGTCGGTAAACCAAAATTACAAAACATATTTTCTCACAGAACACGCTGTTTAAAGTTTTCATAGGAACTATTTGGCTCAATAAATTGGGTATTGCTTACATTGAAAGACCTTCTTTTGTTGTTTTTTGGCAGTTTTTGTAAGCCTATATATTTGGCATTACACTGCACATCTGTTACGCTACCATCACTTAAAGACTACAATAATAAAATGCATTTTGATTACCTCTATAGCCTATACTTCTACATATTTTTGTTTCATGATGTGGTTGAATATTATTTCTGGCCTACATGATTCAAGTAACGTTTTAATAAAGCAATTGTTTTACACATTCATAATAAGTTCTTTTTTTAGTTTTTAGTTAGTTGTTTTTGTTTTATTAGTTTATTAGTAATGTCATGCCTGTATTGCAATGAATTGTGGGTAATTAAATCAGTGAAGTCTTCAGCCTTTCATTGGCAGAAAGTAGTTCCAGTGAAAAGTGTTCACAGTATGGCAAACACTTCAAAACACGGACAAACAAAACCAAAACTATGTGTGTGGCTAGATACCACAAGAGGTAAGTCTAATTTATTTTGTAATTTGGCAAAACTGTGGGTCAAATGTTTTAGCTTTTACCATACAAAATCTGCTATTATATAATATTGCTCCAAAAGAGGCTACAGTGTCTCTTATCTACTTCCCTCCAATCGCAGCAGATCATTCGGACCAAAGACACTGAACCACTGACAGTGAAGCCTCTGAGTTCCCTTCTCTTTCTTTTCTCTTCTGTACAGTAGGCTTTGTGTTAGTGAACCATGTCTGATTGCTAACTGTAATGTCGACCCTTTTTATTAATGCTCCTATATTTCAACCAAAGCATTAAGCCACTGGAGCTTAATGGGCCATTCTGGTACATTAGAGAACACAAACACATTGACCACAGCTGACCCACTGGCTGGTGTGTGAGATCCCCCTCATGCAGAAAGCAAAAGGCAGGAATGTATCACGTTAGCTGGGCGGTTAGTCATCATCATCGGACTCAATTGGCGCAGAGGGAAGAGTGCCACCTCAGCTAACAATGGAGTGACAAAGAGAGAGGAAGGGTTGTAGAGGAAGAGGCCTTGTGTCTGTGCTGGGTGTTGATGCTGAATATGAGCCTTTGCATGCAGTGACCTTGGTCTTCTAGTCAATTCGCCTTAGACAAAATGCTTTGTGATTATCTGACTGGGACTCTTCTGGACTGAAAACAGCTCAATGACATTTTGCTGCTTTGCAGTGGGTAGACAGAACTGCATTGATCGCTATTGATACTTTCTTTCGACTAAGTTTCACAGCATTTCATTACAGTTTAGTTGTTCAATAGCTATGTAAGATAAAGGATAAGGACATTGAAATCTGATGCGGAATATACTGTATCTAAAAACTGCAGAGCCATGTAGGCATATGAGGTTGTGTCTGCTTTGCGTCTCGAGGGAAGGAACAAAGAGGAAAAAAGGAATAAAGGAAGGGAGGAGTACAGAGTCCCGGAGTGGCCATAGAGAGAGAGAAAAAATATGTCGAATTAATCAAAACGTGCTAACGAATTAATCAACGTACGTACGAATCAATCAAAACGTGGTAACGAATTAATCAAAATGTACGTACGAATTAATCAAAACGTGGTAACGAATTAATCAAAACATATGTCCGAATGAATTAATCAAAACGTGGTAACGAATTAATCAAAACATATGTCCGAATGAATTAATCAAAACGTGCTAACGAATTAATCAAAACGTGCGAACGAATTGATCAAAACGTACGTATGAATTAAACAAAACGTGGTAACGAATTAATCAAAACGTATGTCCGAATGAATTAATCAAAACATGCGAACAAATTTTATCTCATGCACATGCAATAGCATTTCGAGTGCTCAATATAGTAAAACCGCCTCAAAATATTTTTTTTTCTCTCTATGGCCACTCCAGGGCTCCGTAGAGGAGAGAGTTTTCTAGACTACATAAAATCTTTATATAAATTATTTTAGTAACTAGAAAAGTCCACAATTGACCGCTCGCTAACTTAAGCCCTGCTACTTTTAGTTACTGTTGCTATGCTTGTCAGTCGTTCTGTTCTCACACAGCACATTTGCGGTTTACAGTGACCACCCAAAATTCTTAGTCATTTTTTAAACAATGGGTCCTTGACTTCAGACAGAGGTCGACAAAAGCAGGCACATTTCTAGTCGGCAACTATTGATTTTGCCTGCTGAAATGAATTTATCAGCTTTAGTTAGCTAGCTAATCAAGCTAAAAACACTGACTTTTTAATGTTTCCAGCTGACTCATTTAAAATAAGAACCTTGTAAAAGGGTCTTAAATTTGCATTTGATGACTACATACATGTGCATGATATTGTGCTAAAAGACGGAGGCTAAAGCTACATGTTCCAGGCAATGGTGGTTATAATAGGTTACTACTGTAGGTAGTAAGCTAGTTAGCCGGACATGCTAATGATTGTATCTTACATTAGAGCAGACAACACTCTGCTTCATCCATTCTCCAGCTCAGCATCTCTCTGCATTGAAACAACAGGTCAACATCTGGAGAAGTCCAAATCTATACAAGCCTGCAGTGCCTAGTTACGGTTGCTAAGCTATGATTGGACAATCACTGTTCAAATGTTTAGCAAACATCATATTCACCTATTTAGAGTTAGACTTGTATGACTACATTGTAATCAAAGGTTTAGACTAATTGTTTTTAGGTTCTTGCAGGTTTTAACCAAATTACTCTAAGTGTTGAAAATTTATAATGATTTTGACCTCGACTTAAAGCTTTCAAGCATCAAATATGAGGTACTCCAGATTACCTTTGTTACTTTCTACAAAATAAACAAATGACATTTAATTTTCATTATGTAAACAACAACAAGCAATCCCAACATTTCAGTTAATTGCTTGTTTGCAGCCGCTGCCAGGGTGAAATAAGAGAAACAGCTAATTGCTAGGTACTTTTCGTCTGTACTTTTTTTTCTTTGGTCGTCAATTTGCTTACAATTAATAGCCGACAGCATGTGTCCAAGACTGTTTATGTCTCCTAGCAACAGAAACGTTCCAGAAACTGTCCATATAATGTACAAATCTAACCTTGTGAAGGGTGAAGGAAGGGAAGGAGATGGAGGAAATAATGTGATTAAGGTTAGAGTGAAGGAATGGAGGATGAAGGTTGATGTAGGGAGAAAGGATATAAATAACTACATGCAGCATATACAAAAGTTTACATAACTATGGAGGGAAATAGAAAACTTAATGAGTCGAATCGATTTCACCCTACTGTGCATGTTGATGTGTGTTTGTTTGAACACTTACCTGAGTGTGGGATGAGCGGGTGCTCTGTCTTGTGACAGGGCGATTCAGGCAGCAGCACCGGCCCTCTCCTACTGGCCACGCCTCCAGGCCGCAGGACCAGCATGCACTGCAGCAGCAGCAGTGCATGCTGGGTAACAGGGCGTCCCATGGGGGCCTGGGCTTGGCTCACTTCTCCTCAGGCCTCAGGGGCCAAGAGCATTGGAGGGACACACCTGGACGGACAGAAAGAGACAGATTTGGGTTTAAACAAAGACATTTAACATTGCTTTTAATCCAAGCGCTGAAAAGCTTGATACAGAATAGCACCTTGCCACAATCACCAAGGATTCACTCTGGGAAATGAAAAGCAGCAAAAATAAATCCTTACAAAGAGGGAATGAGGGAGAGAGGCGCAAGGAAGAGAGAGTGTGACAGATTGGGGAAAAAAAGGTGTGGGGAGTTTTGCTGAGCAAAACCAGCCTGTGTGCTCCTCCCAGACACCCAGACACCTCACACCTCTCACCTCTGACACCCAGTGCATGAATCAGACATAGCTCTGCATTACCTCACACACCACATGTGTGCGTCTGATATCTGAAATGATGTGCCCTTTGTGAATGCCTTTGTTTCCTCTGCAGAGGAGTGTGCAGAGTATGTGCATGCATGTGTTTTTCATTATTAAGAGTCTATTTGTTTGTGTGCCTCTGTGACTGATATATGCATTGAGCTGCACTGCACAGCACTCCTCGTGGGTCAATTAAATCCTATAGCTGCTGTAAATCTGATGGGTTTTTATTCACAACCAAGCCCTCAAATTGCCGGATGTGATTATTATATAATGCTCACGGCAGATTCATGCTTCCGAGAAAAGTCATTCGCTCCAAGAAAAGCAAAGCACTTTTTACAACTCAATTGGTTATGATTTTCTTTTCTTTGTGGGGGTGAATTGATGAGCAGTCTAGACCATCTACATCATTACTTTTTAATCATTTATGTGATGCTATTACCGAGAATGATTCATGCTGTGCGCAACAGAAGAATAAGCCTCTCTGGTTGTATACCACATTTTGAGAAGCGTGTGTGGTGGAGTGACTAAATACGCTGGAGATCTTGGCTGTAAAGTGCTAGTAATGGTGAGCATTTGCTTTGCTTAAGTTTTCATGACAGGAAATGCATTCTGTAGCCGAAACCTGCGGAGCAGTCTTATTATTTTATTGTTAGCGAAATAGGCTTTTCATCTGTTGTCCAGTCAGTGGAGGGAAAATAAAAATGGTGCTTTGTAGAGCAAGAACAGAACAATCCTCGCTCCGTGACAGAGTTGATTTAGTGTGAATGGAAGGCTGCAAATAAGCAAAAACTATTAATACCGTGTTTGTTGTGGGAAGGCAGTAAAATATGGAAAAATCTGCACGCTGCAAAAAAAAAAGACAAAGTGAAAACTGAGGAAGAAAGAAGCTGTGAACATTCGCTCTCCTCGGACAAACCTCGTCTCCACTTCTCTCTGAAGTATGAATCCCTCTTAGTGCTGGAAAGCTTGGAGTGGCTTTGGGGTAGAACATAAGGCACCTCTATACTCCTGCTTTCAAATGAAAACCCTAATGCTGCGTGTGGTGGTTTTATTTCATTTTCTCCTTCAATGGAAAGTTTACTCTGCCTTTAGAGTGCATGAATAAGCTCCACGACCTTGAGGCCTATATGGAATTCATTCAAAGTCCAGCATATAAATGCACAGGCAGTGGGGATATGTGGTTTTCCTTCACCCACAGAGTAATGTAAAACACCTGTCATCCACAGCAGGGAAAGCAAGTGACAGCTAGTGCCAGTTGCCTCTCTCTGTTCCTTTTCCCTTTCGTCTTGATGTTTCACACGTCGGCTTCTGTACTCTTTTGCAGTTTCGCTTTAGTCAACCTGTCGTTTTACATGTCACTTTTCTTTGTCTGCTAGTTTCCTTGACAGTCTTTAATGGTTTTTTTCCCCTCACCAAAAAGCCATTTTACCTGTTGCAGCTGAGAACGAGCAAGTCATTTCCCCAGGTAGTCTCTAGCTAGGACATTCTTCCTGTCATTTTTCATACAGTCTTATAAACTTTAATGTCTGCATTCACTTAGGGAAAAATATTTCATAATCTGCTGGGCACAGAGGTGAACTTGCCGTGGGAAATTAAATGATTGAGTTGTGTGTGCGTGGTCAGAAAGGGCTGACTTCGATTTCTGTGTACACATGTGTCAGTCCCCAACACACACAAACAAACCCACACACATATGCAGAGGACTGGCTGACAGGAGCAGGAGCCGAGGCCAGTGAGTTGTGCGCTCTTTGTTGACCTCGCTCCCTCTGCAACAGCCCCTGCACACGACCTCCCGTCAGCTCGTACATGCGCACACAACACGTGCATGTTCAGAAAGCAAAGTTGCACCATCTCATGTACAATTTGTAATGCTACTTCAAGAACAAGCCGTAACCGTTTCTTATTATTATCATCAGTTTCTTTATCACTCTTGCTTTTTTTTGTTTTACTGATGTTTAAGAGATCTCAGTTGTAGTTGAATTTAATATTAAAGGTACCCTGTTGAGTTTTCTGTCATGCTTACAGTCAGTGTTTCTCACCAAAGCACATTGTGTGTATTGAGGTCAAACAAATGTGTTTAACATGTTTCCTTCCTCATAAAACACTTGCAAAAACATTTTTTTCAATATTTTAAAATGTGCAGTCTTTACATTAGTGTTTGCTAGCTTGTTGTCTTCTTCTTCCCTGCCTTTGTTGGCATATTGCTACACATCTCTGCGCATTACCGCCACCAACTGTCGATCGGTGGAATAGCGTGAAAATGGCCTTAGGAATGTGTACTGCGTTGCTCACAATTGTGTGTGCGTTCTCATGTGTGATACAAACAAAGCAGGGACCCGATCATAAACGGCTCCACAGCGCTACTAGCAGTTAAAAACTCAACAGGGTACCTTTAATTTAACCCTAACCCTAATAAAATAGCATAATTGATGATGAAGACTAATGAAGGATCTAAATGATGTCCATATTTACATATCTAATGTCAGAGTCAAAATGAACCCTTATTGTTTTTGCTTTACTTTCTCCATCTGGATTTAATTAATCTGAAAATACTTCCATCTCTGTATCTCTTGCATGAAAATGAACCCTAATGAAAACCTGTCATTACATGGCGAAACAATTAAGAACTAAGATGCTGTAAATATTTAGAAGCCATCATTTAAAAAATACATATGTCACTTTAAAGACCTGCAGATAACCTGATTTATGCCCACACGTGCATTTGCATCATGCCTTTCAAGTAACAGAGAGACAGCCACGACTTGATTTAAAACCAAACCATCCTAACAGCTGTCTCATTCCCCTGAAGTGATATCTGGTGGATCCTATTTTCTCTTTAACTCACCACAAGCCACCGACTGGTCCTGTGGGAGAAAACTGGAAGAGCTTTCTGTGCTGTTTGGTGGTCTAAACTTTAAATCATCTCCAGGGCATTAGTACAAGCCTCCACCACCACCTCCTCCTCCTCCTCCTCCTCCTCCTGCTCCCACACTCCTACCTCTTTCTCTGTCTCTCTTTCACACCTCTACAAATATGGACACACAAAAAGACATGTACTGTACCAGCACACACACTGAAACTACCCTGGGAGCTGGTGATGGATAACACACCGGTGTATTCAGGGCACTTAGCAGAGCGAGCCCCAGCCACACAAAAAAACAAAACATGGGGTAAACGACGTTGACATTTGAAGTGCGTGCACAAAGCAGATAATGCTGTATAATTTTTCAAATTTTGAGAAGGCACAGACAGCGAGGTGCAGACCGATGTGAGTCCATCATCAACATGCTTCATCACCCACATGTTTTTTTTTTGGCTATCTTGACCTCCTTTAAACACAGACGATCAATTAGTCATGTGACTTAATGTACATTAGCATAAATACAAGACACACAAAACAACATTACACCCATATTTTCATTAAATCCAAAGTAAAAACGATTGAATCTCACATTTTTCAGTACAAAATAGCAAATTTTTTACTTTTTAACTTTAGATTTCAAAACACAGTATCCTAAAACATTTCATTTATTTATCTAATTTATAAGTAAATCTGCAATCTCAACATATTTCTCCTCTTTTTGTTTCTCAGTTGCTTCCTCAAATGATCCAGTGACATGTTGAGCTATTCGTAATGGTCAAAATTGATTATGCTGCTTCTCTGATGATCTTGTATAATGTTCATCAACATGCTCATTGTACAAATCCTCACATGCAAAATATCTGAGACCACTGTCGCACCCTTTAAAAACACAAATGTGTCATGAATTTCAGTGATGAGAAAAGAACTGATGAATCTTACGTGAAATTACCCGGTAACATGTTTGCACTGATGATCACATGGTGTCAACTTTAGTTCACAGGTGCAGCTCATGCTCTATCAAATGCATTTGCACTAGAGGTGAGTTTTACACAGGTGCCACAGTTTATGAACATGGATCTACAACAGTCCCTGATTGGGCGGCTGCGGCTCAGGAGGTAGAGCAGGTCATTCACTAATCACAGGGTTGTCGGTTCGATCCCTGGATCCCCGATGGGCAGGCCAGCGCCTTGCACAGCAGCTCTGCCGCCTTCGGTGGGTGAATGAGAGGCAAAATTGTGAAGCACTCTGTCCATTAAGCACTATGTAAGTGCAGTCCATTTACCATAAATGACATGAATTTGTTGTATGTGACATTATAATGTTATGTGATTACAAGGTGCACACTGGCAGTGAGAGACCTGTGATTGTAGATTTTTTTTTGTTGAAATTTCAGTTGGCTGTAGTTCTCAAAACCTAGAATTACTCCCCAAAAAGAAGAAGAAGAAGAAGAATGCAGACGCAAAGTCCATTTGCAGTAAAATCTATCAAGCTGAATAATTGATTGGCTCACACAGTCAATAGCTGTTTGCTTCATAGTTTTGGAAAGTTACATAATGACACATTCAGCTGCGTATAGACAGTATTACACACACACACACACTCCTCTGCATCTCTGCATTTTAGGAGTTGAGGTGTCGGCTAACTAATCAATTGAAGTCTTCCTGCAGTAACGAGTGGAGAGAGGATCATATTAGCACCACTATTGATTTTGTCTGAGGGGAACTTCATGATGGTTGAATTACGCTATACATAATGAACAGGCTCCCGAATAAAGCGCCGGCTTTGTATTCGTCACACTGACACATACATGCACACACACACACACACACACACACACACAGAGAGGCTTACATACAAACACGTTTGTCAAATGTGAGCGGTGCAGCGATGATCCATCTGTCCAAACACAATCGGAGGAGTGTGAGTTCGGGGTCACAATGCGCTGCTGATAGATGCTCCTTTCTCTCTCTCTCTCTCTCTCTCTC
>NTHP01000019.1:3367463-3378463 GCA_003416845.1 Oplegnathus fasciatus | reverse complement strand
GAGAGAGAGAGAGAGAGAGAGAGAAAGGAGCATCTATCAGCAGCGCATTGTGACCCCGAACTCACACTCCTCCGATTGTGTTTGGACAGATGGATCATCGCTGCACCGCTCACATTTGACAAACGTGTTTGTATGTAAGCCTCTCTGTGTGTGTGTGTGTGTGTGTGTGTGTGTGTGTGTGTGTGTGTTTGGATGCGATTGACTGGGTGTTTGCCTGTTTATCACTCTGTCTATCAGACGGGTTATTGCCAGTTTTTGTTTGTTGTTCTGTGTCGCTGTCTGCCAATTGCTATCTGTGATTTTGGCGTCTTGTGTTTAGACCAAAGCACGCACAGAAACGACGGAGATGTTTGCTCTTTACTTTGCTGTCTCTCTGTCTGAAAAAGGACAGCTGACTTTGCAAATGTCAGGCCGACTGATTAGTTTGGGATTGAACTAAATTATTGATTGATAAAAGAATGAAATGATGACTCAGTGACCGGAAAACTAGATGACTGTCAGGCTGAATGACAAAGGATCTGACAAAATAGTGAACCAGGTGACTGACTGACAGAGAGACTGATGTTGTGCCTGAGTGAGTGCTGCGTAAAACACAGCATGATTGACAGGCCGAGTGGCCAACTGACTGACTTTTCTTCTTTTCTGGCTGCCATGAGGATTTTTTCTCACCGCCATCTGTCAGATTTCTCAAACTTCAATCGCGCCCTGTTCTGTTTCTACCTTTCATAGACCTTTTCCCTCCCAGTTTAATGCTTTCAGTGCACCTCAGTCCACCGGGCGTCTCATGGGGGCTCGGCGGAGGATGACAGAGAGAATGACGGAGTGATGATATCGCCATCAAAGGCTCATCGACGCACAGCAAGGTCCTTTCCACTCGACGACCCCCAGATCAGAGGGCAGATTAATTCCGTGCGACGAAATGTTTGTGTCTCCCCAAGAGTGGGATTGAAAAGCGAACTCGGATCAGATGGCTTGTTTGTTTCAGAACCTTATCTCTGGTGCACAGTGTGGCTTTTGAAGCGCAAATCAAATGTGCACATGTGCAGTTTGTCTTCTTCGCTCTTTCACAGTCTCTCTCTCTGTCAGTCAGACACACACACACACACACACACACACACAGAGAGAGACAGTGCAGAATGCATTTCACACTCCAGCTTCCTTACTCTGTACCGATTTTGCTCTGCATTTGGATCGAATAAGTCATTCTGCTTGTGTGTGTGTGAGAAAGAATCAGACACACATTGGGGCCTGTGTGAGCATGTTATTGTGTATTATATGCAATATATTTTATATATATTACTTTACCACTGTTACAAATTTTACATTTTCTTTTTCTTATTTCCTTTTGTAAAGTACTTAGAACTACATTATTTGAGCTACATTCCTTGTATGAAAAAATAAAGCTTATATTCTTCCTATTATTTATATTATTTTTATCATTATATTTTTGTTTGTTTATATTTTTATTTTGGTATTATGAATCCTTTTTCAAGTCGAACTGAACTGAACTGAAACTACACATTTTTACTATGAAATTAGTATATATATACATCCTTGGTGTTTGTTTTCACTCGTGCACTTCTTTGGTCAAAAACTTTCAGTTTTGTTTATTTTTCTGCAGTGACAGCACATTAGTGCTCTCCAGGGGGCGTGAATTTCTGTCCCGACTGAATTTGATTTGTGCAATATCTGTGTGAGTGGGTGCTAAAATAGTCGGTAATATCAGTTTCAATTCCAATATTCACACAGGTAGTTAACCAGCCGGCTTTGAGTAGCAAAAAGTAACATCTAGTGAGAATCAGTGCTAATGTTAGCAAGCTTTTTTTAATTGCATTTGATTTTATTGTGTAAACTGTAGCGATGAAGAAACACAAGTTTGTTCTGAATATTGTGTGTGGAGAGAAGGACAATAAATTCTACCTTGTACTATCGCCGTTCGTAAGGTATACACGGCTATGACGTGTTCCACTCAATAGACCAGAAGTCGTCAGCAAGTCTCCTAGCAACCGCTGCCAAGGGAAATGCCCACCGAGACGCTTGACGCTTGGACGCTGTTTCCACAGATGTGTCAAAAACCAGTTTCATCCTCTTTTGAAAAATGCAAAAATATGCACAATATCTGCAGAATCATTATAGTTTACTTTTCCGTGCATAAAAAGTCAGTTCAACTAAAAAACCCAGAGGAAAATGTTATACCGAGAAAGGTTTCTGTAGTCTTTGAAAAATCACTGTTTGGACATGTTTGTTTGCAGATGCATATATTTCTTTAGCGTAATGCTATATCTTTGCCTGCACATAATCCGACTGTGAGCCTGAATTCCAGTATAATTCACAAACAGCTTTACATCGGAATAAACATTCAAATCGAACAAATACTGGATCAGTTTCCCCTGTCGGAGCGACACTCCGATCTGTTGTTGGGTTTGCGAGCGCCACATAAGATTTGGAAAAGGGGCTGTGATTCTCTGTGTATTTTCTGCTCTCGGCATATGGAGGGAAGGGACACAGCTGATGAAACACAGGCGCTGAGGAACAGCAGAGAGCTTCTCTGGTGGTGGACTACCATCGCAGGTACTCAAAGTTTGTTTCACAAAACTTCTGCTCAAACTTTTTACTGTAAATAGTCTTGAGGTCAATTCAAGAAAATGTCACCCTCCTCTGCTCCTGAGTAATGGTTGCACACACCTCAGCCTCTCTGGTATTCTTTTCTTTTTTGTACATGCTGAAAAAAACAATGAATCTTAAACACACACAAGTGTGTGTACTATACTGAGCTGAAAGGCTTTTTTTTTTTTGACCAGCCCTGATGACTCGCCTGACCACAACCATAGCTTTGGTCCAGTTAAATCTGGGACGTACATCACACACATTTGCCACAGAAACACACACACACACACTGACTCTCTCCACTGTCTTGCTTGAAAAACACACCCAGCAATTTCATCCGAGTCCCACCCTAACTCTCCAGAGGTTCCCAAATCTTGCTGTTATTTTTACTCAACTCGCTTACCCTCTAGCACTCATGCTGATGCATTACCACGTGCCTGAGTGTAGTCTGCGTATGTGTGTCTACACAACACATCTCCAGGCGAGGAAAGGCTTCAACAACACGCAATATGTGGCAGAGAAAAAGTGACATCATACCTGAAAAGAGAGAAACATCCGCTCTCACATACCACTGGATTGTCAGCGTGCCCTGGCCCTGTCTTGCTGCCTCCATGATTGCTGGTAGTTTTATATGACCTGTGACTTAAAACCATTACAGAAGTCCTGGCAGGATGGCCCTTTGAATACAGAGCAGGACTTTTAAAACTGTTCACTTCCAAATTTAGGTCAAGGTAAGGCAGTGTCAGGACTTGTAGCCTACACAGCCGACTTCATAATTACAGAGAATTAATCATTTCTGAGGTTGGTTGGTTTCTTCCAAGCTTCTGACAAGGGTACTATGAAAATAGATTTAAATTTTATTCATTTCTTTTAGGGAATTATGCCTAGTTCTTCTTACAGGAAAAGTTTGGCATTTTGGGAAATATGCTCATTTGCTTTCTTGCCGACAGTCGCCTGCAGCCGGCTAACTTAGCTTAGCACAAAGACTGGGAGCAGGAGGAAACAGCTACCTTGGCTCTGTCAAAGGGTGTCACTTTGTGTTGAAGAGTGGTGGGGACCCAGATGAAAAAAACTTTTTTAAACAGTCTTCAACATATACAATTTTAGGCAATGTAATGGGAGTCTAGCTTACTCTTGCTGGTTTCTTCAACATTACCAACCCTAGCTTTAAAAAGTGATGGGGACAAAATCGGCCATTTCAAAAAGTGGTGGGGACCTGTCCCCAGCGTCCCCAGTGTAAATGACACCTATGGCTCTGTCAAAATGTAGCAAAATGGGCCTACCAGCACCTCTACAGCTCACTAATTAAGGCGGTGTATCTCGTTTGTTTCATTAGTGCAAAAATCTAAGTGGAAAAAAGACAAATCACTGTTTTACAGGGTGTTATGTTTACTATTTCTAGCTCTGAGCAGTTGCCAGGCAACCAGCGGAGACTCTAGGAAGTGACTGGTCCCGACCAAGAAATAGTCCAGCAGATAACCCCTCGTAAAATGGCAATTTGCCATTTAAACAAATTAAGGTACAAAGTGTTAATTTATATGTTTTACAGATGCTGGTAGGCAGATTTTGTTACCTTTGGACAGAGCCAGGCTAGTTGTTTCCTCTTGTTTCCAGTCTCTATGCTAAGCTAAGTTAGCTGTCATCCAACCCTTGACAAGAAAGCAAATAAACATATTTCCCAAAATGTCAAACTTTCCTTTAAAGTTGTCTCAGAGAAAAAGACCCTGAAGGAGTTCAAAAAATAAATAAAGCCACATGCAGCACAGAGGACTGAAGCAGCTTCATCAGGATCTGTGGACAGCACACTCTCAGCCTTTCAGTGCCAATTAACATTATTCCACAAGCCCTATCTCGAACTCTACGGCCAGGCTGCCGCTGCTGAGAGATGTCTGCATAACACAGAGTCAACTTGTGAAAAGATCCCGTGGTCGACCCAGGCACCGATTGGCTGTTGAGACAGCGGCTCTGACACATAGCCCAGACCCTCAGGCTACTGTCTGAGCTGCTCTCAGTGTCAAGGAAGCGCTGTTCACAGGGAGAAAATGTCACAACAACCTTGCAGCTCTGGAGTGGCTTAAATCTCGGAGAAGAAACCGAGTTTGTCAGCGCTGTCCCGAAACTACATCTCACTGAGAGTTGATATTTCCATAACAACCTCAGCAAGGTACTACAAAGTTACCTCTCTGACAGGAAAGCAAGTGTTAACTTGCAACCAGCTCCCTTATACAAAATTACTGGGTACTTTTTCAATGCCAGTGTCATTGATGACTTTGACTTAACAGCAAGCACTGAAGATTAACACAGACCCCAAAACCCTAAACTGATTTGCAAGCATAAGATCAGGTTATTTTTCACCCCGGAGACGATCAAAACAATCCCCTCATGGATGTTTGAAGAATTTTCTGTCATTTTATCAACATTTAACTGCTCGTGTAATGCATTGGCATCAAAGATTTCTTGCACTTCAAAGCCTTTGTTCTCCTTGCGGTGTATTAGCGGGGCCAATCCACACGACAGGAGCAGTGTCATCTGACTGATCAAGGCAGCGTCGCGAGGATGGCCACAACACTTCAAAGACATACGACAAAATAACTCGCCACACACGCAGGAAATACAAACATTAAACTCATGCGCTCATACCGGCCCACGCACACTCACCTGGGACTGCAACGATAAGGGGCATAAAGCCCAGCACTGAGGGATGGTGACATTTTTAAAGCTTTAATTACATGCTTGGCTAACAGGTAGCCGACTGTCTCACTGGGCGCAAAATTACACTATCACAGTCTACAGCTGTGCACAGACGCAAGTCTAAAACTGACTTGCCATTCACACAAACACACCTGCCTTCTGCACCTCTGAGGTGAAGACACTGTTGAGGACACTCGCTGCTCTGCCCATATCAAGGGTAACTACTAAGTACAGGACCTGCTCATTGATCTGTACTTTCAAAAGGGCACAGGCACGCCTCACAGAAGAATGAAATGGTACCTTGATGCTAACCAGACTCTAAATGAAAAGAAAATTACAGTCATCCAAGGGTAAATTCCTCTCATTCAGCTGAGAATGTGAAATCAGTGAGTGGAGACGTCTCCCTTTTTTGTTTTTTTTTGGTCTGCACAGAGTACTGCAGTTTCGAATCATCCAATTACTGATATCGTAATCAATCATATGAGCTTTAGCGGTGACAGGATATGACGGGGGGAATGATGGATGAAATCTCTTATACATAGATTCCACTGCAGGGGAGGTCGAGTCTCTTTGGTTACACTTGCGGTAAATGTGCAGATCTTTCAACTGTGTGTACTGTTTCTGCTGCAGAGGTGGAAAGTACATTTACTCATGTACTGCACTTCAGCATCATTTCAAAATATTAACACTTATTTCCATTTTGTGAGGTCATATTGTGCTTGACTACATAAAGAGAAGTAAGCTAAATATTGTTCTTTTTACTCTTGTGTAGTTTTTTTTAAATACACATCACTTTAAAGATAAGATGAACCTTTATTAAAATTCAGTTGTTGCAGCAGCACAATGACAGCAATAAGTACAGATAGGTATAGAGGTAAAAGAATAAATAACAAAGATATATAAAAACTAAACAAAATAGAAACTACACACAAGCATACACAAGCATTTGGAGACAAGATTACAAGGTAAAGCGACAGTGGTGTGATTAATAGCAGCAGAATCAACATGTCTATATGAACAGCAACACCAGACTAATATATGATATGATTAAGTAATAATAGAACCTAATTTGTGTGTAGAGATGTAATAGAAGTATAAAATAGAAGTATAATATAGAATATGAAGCAGGTCAATGTAATGTAAACATGATATAGTAAAATATAATGCAATAATATAGAATGAGATATGAGATATAGTATAAGGTGAAAAAGTATAACATATTACATAGTATAACGCAGCAATACAACATAGTAGTATAAGTGTAAAGTACAGCAGTGTAACATATGGTAGTATAGTTATATTAAATATAGTATAAAATTGTATATTTTCCAGAGGGATTAAAGCTGCACTATGGATCAAATAGCTATTGTATGTGTAATGTGATTTAATGTTCTTTTAACTCACTGTTTGGGTTTTCCAGCCCACATCTTTACTGTTTTGATTCACTCTCATAGTGACAGCAGTTTTTCAGTTTTTGTTTTCAGCATAAAGCTCTAAAAAAACACCGTATGTTACCTGCCCAGCACAAAATGATACGGACAAAATTAGCAACTAGCTGGTAAACTTAGCATTGAGGGTAAGAGCCTGATATTTCCCAGCAACAAACAAACAGCAACAAAAACAGCTAAAAGGAGAGTGAACAGTGGACTTAAATTCACCATGTGGCCAGAAACACGACGCTAGGGCTGCAACTAACGATTATTTTCATTATCAATTAATCTGTCGATCATTTTCTTGATTAATCGATTTGTCATTTGGGCCATAAAATGTCAGAAAATGCTGAAAAATGTTGATCAAAGTCCAAGGTGACATCCTCAAATGTCTTGTTTTGTCCACAACAAAAAGATACTCAGTTTACTGTCATAGAGGACTAAAGAAACCAGAAAATATTCACTTTTGAGAAGCTGAAATCAGAAAATTTGGACACTTTTCTCTTAAAAAATGACTCAAAACGATGAATCGATCATGAAAACAGTTTGCAATTATTTTAATAGTTGACAACTAATAATTGATTTATCGATTAATCATAGCAGCTCTACACGACTCCAAATGAAAGCTAATGCTACTAAGTATGATGGATTATTTGGAACATGATGGAAGATTTTAGTTTCAAAGATATGACAATTTTTGTACATAATATCTGGGTTGGTTTGTGCTGAACTCGTACTGATCCTTTAATAATTAGTTAACCTTGCACTTACATGGCAGGAACACCTAACCTTTCTTCATTTTGTGTACTTTGAGTGAAGACAGCCACTGCAGAGAAATTAGATCAGCTATTTAATGTTGTAGCACACATGAGCATAATGCAGACTACTCTTTATGGAGTGTTATTCTGTGTCTTTTATTCTTTTACTAAAGGAGTTGATATTTTTTTCAGCTTCCTGGCTAGATGTAACGAGGTCGATGAACTACAGGGCATAACCTGCACGACAACATGAATAGCTAAAGAAATCACATTTCTTTTAAATCTGGTCCTTCACTGACAAAAGTCCCAATCGGTCAAACCCAAGAGGAGTCAGGAGGGCAGGGAGAAGTGTACTATAATCAATCTTCCCACATGTTTCTTGCAATCAACATATCCACGATAACAAGCCTAACAGGCTGCCAACTCCTACAGCTCAGTAATTATATGCCTGAAAAACAACAACAACCACCTCAGAAAATCATACACACATATACTTCGACACACATAAAGGACCTACAGATGGGGAGGGAGCCATAAGGACGCTGCCTTGAGATGAGTCGTCTTACTGTATCTGAAGAAATGTGGCAGGAGGGATAGTAAATTAGTTCCTGGCTCCACTGGAACCAATTAATTACCCGGGCGTGTGTGCGTGTGTGCGTGTCTGTGTGTGTGTCTGTTGAGTGGCCTGGCCTTTGTAATTTGTCCCGTTAACACCAGAGAGAGGCACAATAGCAGAAAGTTATAGCATTAATGAGAGGGAGAGATGGGTTTGGTTAACAGCAGCTGTGTTAACACAAAAAGGATGCAGCAGACGTGGTATGTGTGTGTTTGCGTCTGTGTGTGTGCATGCGCCGGCTTGAGTCTCCGTCTCCCCGAACATGTCTCCCAGGGGTAAACTGGAACAACAGAGGAGCAGAGTCGGAGACGGAGCCTGAAGGCATCCGATGTGATCGTGTCTCTGCTAGACCAAGCAAACAGATGTAGGCCCATCTCCCTCTGTCTGTCTCCCTCTCTTTCTTCTTCTGCGTGCCGCTGAGGAGTCTGAAGGATTGTGTTTCACCGAGAGCTGGTCCACTCCGACGGTTAGCCTCCTCCAAAATAGACTAGACTATATGAGACTTGGAGCCACTTTCACAACCAACATGCACCTTAGCCCCAGGCAGCTTGTGTCTCTGGATCTATTAAGCCCATGTAAAGGCAGAAAACTCCAGCCTAGCTATGGAATGTACTACTTCTTCTTCTACTTCCTCTTTTCTGTTCACTTCTACTGGAGCAGGGCCTAAGGGTGAAGGCTCTAATTGGGCATTTGATTCCCAGTTGGAGCCCAGAAGAAGACTTTATTAGTCAGTGGTACAATTAGGAGGCACTGGACTTGAAACATATTGATTCTTCACTCTTATCGTATATTACATGCACTGTACATACTTGCATTGTAACAGATAAGACACACTGCAAGCACCTGCGCATTAAGAAATATGTTGAGTCAACATTAAACCTAAAATTAACTCGTTCTAAGTGGCGCATTGGAGGAACTCTGATATGTTTGTTCAGGTGCAAGTCAAACACATGGGCACACACAACCAACAGAATTTTTCAGGTCTATTAAAAAAGACTTTTAAATAAACACATCCACTGTAAACATAGCCACTTCTTTAGAGACTCTGTTTGAATAAAGTCGGTAGCTCCTCTTGAGGTCATGGGATGCACATATTAAAAATGGCTGGCTAATAAGCTTATTTACATCCCGTGAAGATGGGAGTGAGTAAATCAAATGATTTGTGCTGCGTCTTTGAAATTCAACACATTAAAGAGGCTAACTTTTAACATCAGGGCTCAGTGATTAGGAATCTGCTGGGAGGCGGTAATTGCATTTCCTTCTGTGCGATCCAGTGTATTTCCCCCACGAGAGGGGCCAGGCTGTTTTTGAAGAAGCACAGCAAACATGCACATCTAGCAACACACTCTCTTGGGAGGGGGTGGGGGTGTAAAAATCGCGAAAGCAAGGGAGAGCAGGGGCAACAATCACAACTATTAATAAATGGGGAGACGTCCATCATTACGTAGCTGCAACATGATGTCCGTGTAATGAGTTTTTCACTCGAGGATGATAACTGCAGTCTGCTTCAACACTGCCCCTAATGATAGTCTACAAAACGTCAATCAAACAACACATTGTATTCTTCATAACCTCCACAGAAAGCCATGCGAACTCTCACTTCTCCTCTCAGTAATTTATTTTATGTTCAAAATAACTTCTCAACCTTAATGCCACCCTCCACAGTGCAGCATGAATATTCACGACTCTATTTATAAAGTACTGAAGCTGATAGCTGACGGCTTTAACAACCCATATTTTACAGCTAACACTGACAAAGCCAACACAACTGCGCTACTGTAAGGTAAGAAAGCTTAAGACTACACCACATATGGCCCCATTATTATCTCACCCACATCAATATGCCATTATCTACATGCTTAGGTCCAAAGGCTTAATGATCAAGTTGTCCTTCACCATGTGCTCATTAACCACTGTGACAAAGCCTTTTGTGCAGGTAGATTTCCTCAGTAAATGCCAATTGGAAGGTCACGAGAAGCAGTGAATTAGAGCACAGTTGACAAAGTGAAGGAAGAGGCAGTGGTGAAATTAAGGTTTTTCCCTCATATAAAGAAGCACTCGTGGTGATATAAAAAATGGTAGCACAAGTTAACCAAACTAAAGGTGAACTACTAACATCAGTGTAAAACTGGCAAATTGAAATTTCTCTTTGTAGCATTTACACAGGAATCCGTAATGTTCCTATTATATGACGCACTTTCATAGCAGCGTGGAGGTGGGGGGTGACGCGTTTGAGAAGCTGCCACACTTTGTAGACAAGGACAGGAGGGGAGACATCAAACTTCTAAGGGAAATAGAAAACTGAGGCTCAAGCAGATTTTCTGCGGGTGTCATTATTGATGCTGATCCCTCTGCGCGTCACGCCGCACTCTTACTAATCAGGTCTCACTATAATGTTTCCACACTGTCTCCTTCTCTGATCAATGACACTCTGCCCTCCTTTAAAAGCATGAAACTTCAGACAGAAAGCGTGAACTGCACAGTTAATCCACTCCGCCGGTGTACTGCTAAATCATCAGCATGCCACGATAGATGGACAGAGGGGCAGGGAGGGGGGGGGAATGTAAAGTAGGCAAAGATTAGATCACAGGTGTGCAGGGCAAGCACACACAAACACACACAAGTGGCTTGTCTTTAAAAATAGGGGCTGCACTGGTCTGATCTGTTGTTTCAGTATTGGGGATCCTGACCACATGGCAGATCCACATTAAATACAGTTTTTGGTGAATGTGCTTTACAATAAATACATTTTAATTTGAACATAGCAGAAACTGTTTGGAGCCCCCCTGGGGAGATCCGCCTCCCACTTTCAAAACCTCTGGTCTAGATAACTGTTCCAAATTTTGAGCCAATCCATCTGGCAGATGTTGAGATATTTCACAGGACAAGTGAAAACTT
>NTHP01000019.1:3351325-3362942 GCA_003416845.1 Oplegnathus fasciatus | reverse complement strand
GGGGGGGACAAAAAAAAAGCTGGGTTAGTTGTCTCTGCAGCTGGCCCAGACTGTTAATGTCTGCACTTTTTCTATTAGACGGGACCCCCTGGCTGCCTCATACAATTATGTGATTCTTCTGGGGCTGTGAGTGTGGGTGTCTGCATTGTGAGACTGTGTGTGGAGGTGATAAAACAGCAGAAAGCACATAAATAATGACTTAATGATCCCCTCCACCCTTTGCCATAATGATGACGACGGAGTTTTCCAAGCCAGGCCGGTGGTGGGGGTGGGTGGGGTAATCCACATGTGGCCTCCAGGTGTGCTCAACTCCATCTCTGTTACTTCTTAACCTCCCAACTTGCAAACGCTACATGTCCGCTTTTACTTTATCCATCTTTTATTTTCGCTGTAGTACATCCACCTATAAATTTACGCCTTCCTGTGTGAGCATTCATCTTGTTGCAGCTGCAGAAATATGTAACTAATAGGTGCAAAAGCTTTCTGCTCTCGAGAGGATGACACAGCTGGATGATCTGCATTAATCAACCCGTCAGGTTTCATTCTTCTGTGTACGCAGAGAGTGCATGAAAGTGGTAAATGTGTGTGTGTGTGTGGTTGTGTTAGACACAGAGGAGAGAAACAGGTAATTTTGAGTGACAGACTGTGTGGGACCAGACGCAGAATCAGACGTGCGGCTAAATTATAGTCCAGCCGCTGAGGCAGAAATAACAGTGTGATTTGCGTAATTGTTTCTTTAAGTGCGTTCTGCTACCACTGCTTCACAACAATAGCAGTACATCATGTGACTGTACGTTGCAATTAACATCCTTTGCCTCCTTCACAGTAATCATGCTCTGCTGCTAAGTATGGACGCAGGCGATTTGTGATAGAAATGTTTTAGCCTTTTTCCGCTGAAAGATTTTTAAATCATTTTGCCAACACCTGTCTGTCTTTTGCAGCTTCATAAAGGCAGCAAATTCGACTCAGGAGTCCGAAGTCTGAATGTCATCGATTCGCACTGTGAGAGAGGAAAAGGATGATTAAGAAGCACTAAAGAGTGAGAATCAAAGATGAACTTAAAGGACTGAAACCTGCCAATTACCGAATTGCTTCAGTGAAAAAGAACAGATGAACCCTGGATAGCTGAGAGGGTGAGACATCACACATGGGTGCATGGACGTGTGCTTGCGTGCAATTACTGAAAAAAGCTCGCATCTTTTTAAGAGCAGGCCAAGAAGAATGAGATGAGAATGAGAAAGTGTTAATTATGATATATGGGGCTCAGAAAGAGGGGTGGTGGGGGTGGTGGTTGGTGGGGCGCCTGCTGATGACAATGACAGGTTACAGTGGGTCTCATTGTGTGCAGAGAGACCTGCCACCGCCTGCGGGTGTTTGGACTGAAACGGTTCCAGGAAGCAGAGGGCCGCTGTTGTTTCACGCCTATTAACACACAACACTGCCCATAAAACTGAACACCAGGGTTGTTAGTGTCCTTGAGTAAGTTACGGCATCCCTCCCAGATCCAGCTCACCCTGCACTCTGACCTTCCCGCATCAGAGGGAGGGCGCGCGAAAAAGATGATTTCCCTCTGGGGATGAATTAAGCACTGTATTAATATTATGGTTTTCAGTACAGAGTGAGAAGATACTGTAGGTGGGAGCCGTAACGGGGCTGAGGGATAGGAGAAAAAACATCTCCCTTTTTCTTTAAAAACAATTCAGAATGGTTTGTAGATCTCCAGCTACAAATATGAGGTTTTTCTAACACCAGCAGAGGCATTAAAAAGAACTCAACTATCTTTCCTCGCACAATTACCTCCTGAGTATCAGCTGCTTGATGGTCTCTAGCAACAGTTTCCCCTTCGCATTGCGCGATACAACTCCTTTTTTGTGTGCTTCTCTAAAGTCAATAAAAAGACGTCGACCCTGCAGGAAAGAATCCCCTTTTGCCCTTAACTGCTGCAGAGAAGGGAGTACTTTTCCACCCAGAAAGCCTTTGGGAAACAGCGTGGAGCACAAAATAGATCAGGATGCTATGGGGCCCTTGCTTCAGAAGGGCAGAGGTCTATTTTTAATGACAACAAGAGCACTGCAAACAAAGTGTTGTTGGTAGGGCAAGTCCAGAGGAAATTCATCCTCTGCGTAGGAGTTCCTCCTCCTCCTCGCTGTGCCTGTCTTTAGAGTTCTGTAGCAGCTTAAGTCAAAAACAACTGTGAAGGCTTCCTGCAACAAAACCCATTTTATCCTTCATTTATAATGATTCGACTGAGCTGATCTCGGCTTATCCTCATTAAGGGAAACAAGGCATTTGTCTTCACTTAGTCTCCTGCTGACAAGATAAGCGGTTAAAGAGTGTTTTCACGCAGCTGTGCACCTTTCTTGCACACCTGTATGTATATCTCTTTGAAGGGGCGGCGGTGGAGTCGGGGTCAGTGTCGGGGTTGGGTCTGGTCAAGCTGAGGTCAACCAATGGGGGTCTCTGAGAAAGTGAAACTGGAGCCTTTCCTTTCAGTCACTTTGAGTCACCCTGCTGACCCCCCGGAGGCCTGACACATGCACCTGAGAGCAGAGCAGAAATATTCCTCATATTCGTACACAGGGATATTTTTGTCACCACCTTGACTCGCTCTGGTTCACTTATTCTTGGGGATTTATTTGTTGATATCATCTTTCTGTCTAGGCCTCTTTCTCTCCCTTTCACTGTCAAATCTTGGCCTACATTGTGCGATGCTGCAGGGTTTCAGCCTTGAGTTTAAGCACACCACCTTAATATGTGTGCTTCTAGGTAGGTAGTTTGGTGTTTATATGTATTTGAGTTTTCTATTTTGTGTGCCAGACAGACGAGAGGGGAAAAAAAAACCACATCTCATCCCGGAGAATCTTTAAACAATCCACTTCGGTCCCAACAGGGCAGAAGAAGCGCAGGCAGAGAGTCAGCACAACTCTTGAACCTAACTCACTTCTCGGGGGAATTCAGTAACACAATAGAGCCAGAGCAGAATAGAAACATTCTCTTGTTTCATGAACAGCATAATCAGACCACTGTATTAGCCAACCAACACTGTGTATGGAAAAAAAGGACACTCCGGGCAATACCTCTAGAATTACTGCATTGTCTTTTACAGCAACTGATATGCTTATCGCTGAAGCCCAGTACCTGGCTAGACTTTTAATAGACTTAATGTTCCATAACGAAATATCCTTTGAAAGCAAACTCCCACACGTGTGCTTGTGTTGAATGGTTTTCAACTCCGAATGACCACTTCCTCTTGTGCAAAGAGCTTTAAAAAAAAAAAAAAAAATCAAAGTCAAGTCAGCTTAGCGTGCTGTAAGTGTGCAATCAACAAAATAAGGTGGCTGGCAGCCCAGGCAGCCAGGTTTCTAACTGAGGGCTCATTCTTCCTGATGGTTTATTCAAGGAAGAATGAAATGTTATTCAGAGGGAATAATAAGTGGTTTGTTATTCACTGCTGGTGGTTCAGATCAGACCACACATCCTCCGTGTGGTTTCACCTTCAGAACTGAGGCAGCTTTGTGTCTATGTTGGGGGTAGACTACACATTCAGGCCCTACACAGCCCAGTAAAAGGGCATGACTCATGAGAGTCTCATGTCTGGAGTGTGTGTCAAGTGTGTAGTGTTTGCAGGCAAGGTTTAGGAAAACAATACAGTAGGTGTGTGTGATGGAGTACTCCAAGATCATCAAGACCACACGACTGTGTTTTCTTACTTGCTTTTTATTTCACCTCCCGTTCGAGGGTGTAGGTTTGTTTTCAGGCACATAATGAAGTCAGAGGTCCTTCAGTGAAATACTGTGTAAATCTCTGTGCTTAATATCACATTGAATTTCCTTGATAGAGACTTGGTACTTCATGATAAATGATGCCATTATGTCCACCGTTGCTCTTTTTGATTGACGTTCCATTCTAGCATGTTTTAATGAGAATATTAACTGTGAATAAAAACACTTTCTTCTACACGAAAAGCATGCAGAAGAGGTGGAAGTGCTCTCTTTATGCGCTGTGTAGCGCCTGCAGTCTTCCTCTCTGGCTGTACACGACCCCAACAACCTCCTGCAATAAGGGAGGGCGGTGTAGTGGTGGAAGAAGCTCTCACATCCTTTACTTAATTAAAGGTACTGATAAAAGAATGTAGAAATTCTCCACCATAAGTTTAAGTCCTGCATTCCAGCGAAATGTACTATAAGCTAAAGTTCTTGTCGTGCTGTCATGTTATGATGATGATACGCAACAATGCGTAAGAAGCAATTCACTGTTGTAGCTGGTCGAGAGGTAGCTAGTTTTAACTGCTTTATAAACAGGTAGCGTAGTCAGTGGTATCCAACCTAGGGGTCGGGCCCCTCCAAAAAGTCAAAAGATAAATCTGAGGGGTCCTGAGAGGTTTCATGGGGTAGGAAAGAGCAAAGTTCTGTGATACAAATGTGTATTCCCTTTCTGGTCTATTCTCTAATCTCTGCTTCTTTGTGAAATATTGGACCTCTTTGTGCCTCCATCAATTAAAATGAAACCATGGGAAAAGTTTAGAGGGAAAATGTCTCTGTGGTGAATCTGCTAACAACTCACAGACATCTGAAACATGACAAAGACCCCCCGACTAGACATAGCTTTTTGTAAGAGGTCACAGGGCAAAAAGATTGGAAGCCACTGGTTTAATCCTTCATACTGCATTTTTTAAAGCTCGTCATATAAAGTATAAAGTAGCATTAAAAGGAAAAACTATGGTACAACTGTTTCAAAAAGTACTTGGTTACTTTTCATCGCTATACTGTATGTAGCCTGAGAGGTGAAACCCAGGGCAAAGTCCCCAAGTACCTGCTGTGAGTGCAAGATAATAATTGGTGATTTTTTGGACTTTGTGGCAACAACATTTGAATGTTTGGAGAGAGATTTTAGAGAGTAAGTCAAACTGAGACTGTAAAAAATGAGGGGATTTTGAAAAGTGAGGGAGACGTGTCCTCTTCATCCCCATGTGGAAAGTGCGCCTTTGCTTCATTTTCTCTTCCTTCATCTTGTTTTTCTCTTTTCTGTCAGTCTTCCCTTCTCCTCTCCTCTCTTCTTGCTGCCTGCATCCTCTTTCTTGTCTTGTCCCGTCCTGTCCGTCTCTCTGTCCTGCCCCTCTCTAAGGACCTCTAGCACTGACAGATGAATCTGGCAGACAGATGCGTCCGGGGACCGACCAGACCACTGCCTCTTGAGAGACACCGCTCCTTGTATACTTAACAATCTCCCTCCAACCCACTCGGCCTGCCCGTCTGCTCGTCAGTCCCTCGTATCGTCTCCTCTGTCTCTACATAATTCCTCTTCCTTTTTCTTTTGCCCTTTTCTTCTCCCTCTCAAAAAGCAGGCGCCGCCCCTCTTTGTCTGGGAAACTTAAGTTCTTATCTTTTCACCTCTATCTGCGCGGTCCAATCTCCCTTTCTCTCTTCATATCTCGCCTCCAATCTCCCCCTGTATCTCTCTTCCGTTCCCATTTTTTTCCAGCATGGCCGAACCACAAGCAGTGGGGACGCTTTATCTTTTAGATGTTATCACCAACTTTCATATAAGGTCGGATAAAAAGAATATAGCACGCTCTAGCGAGTAATTTTCTCATTCATCTGCTGAGGGAAGCATCTTCCTGCAACTTGAATATTTTCCTTTTTCGAGGATATTGCTCTGATTAGCCCTTCGTAATGATTTCAAAGTAGAGATAAATGTTTTCATTTGCTGAAGATTAAAGGATCTTCTGTATTTATATCCTCTCACTGATCAAATTAGAGCTTCTCTGGCTGTTTGCGCTGCGATAGATGAAGCTCAGATAGTTCTAAACACATCACATCAAAACAGCTTCTTATCGTATAATGATGTGCTCTATAAAGATAAGACGCCGCAATGAACGTCCCAGGAGGAGTAAAAAACTCAAACCCAGGAAAGACTTTAGCTCCATCACCTCCTGCTGATATGAAAAAAAAACATATGGCAAACACAACATGGCATGGCACAAAAACACATACCCATGCACCTGCTTTAGTAATAGATGCAGGCTGCTAATTTAGCTGCAACTATACATAGCGATGAGTGTCAAAGTCTCACAGGAGGCAGTCCAGTTTTGCTCTCACCTCAGAGGTGTGAGCTGCAGCCTGAAAAGAAGAAGCTCCTATAAAAGAGAAATATACGAGCTGAGCACCGCTATCAAATGATCCTCTCATTCATGCTTCAAAGTCATTCATCTTCCGGAGAAATACAGCTGGGTGACGGCCCAGAGAGGCAAAAAAAAAAAAGAGTGTGTTTCTCTCTGTGTGTGTTTGGTGACAACTCATGACTCATTTCACCCTTCAAATGGCCCTGTGGCGCTCAATCAGTCAATAAACAAAGAGCAGCAAAGCCTCTTCGCTCTTTCTTCCTCGATCTCTCATTTTCTTTGCACCTCTTTCCCCCTGACTCATTACACCTCGTCACACGCTCTCTTGCCATCTTCTTCTCCCACCCCCCACCCCCTCAACTTCTCTCTCTCTCTCTCACCGATGCCAAAGCAAAGTACAACAAACTCCAAACTTAAATGAGTTTACAATAATCGCTTCTCCTGTTGTCACAGAAGTTGGGATCCATCTCTGTTTAACCTTTCAAACATCCTCTTGGCTTGATCCCCCAGTGAAAAAGAGGCTTTGGGGATTATTTAATCGTGACCCAAATAGAGTCTCCCCTCTTCTTCCTGTACCGGCATCGTGGTTAAAAGACAGATTCCTCTGCTGTTTGAGTGGGGTTTGAGGTTGTAGGGGAGAGAGAGGGACGGAGCTAATGTGGTGTAACAGTGCTGGCGAGCGAAGGCTGCTTTAGCGGCGCTAATTCCCTTTGACGTGCGGACATGAAACTGGATGTTTTACTCAAACCGCAGACGTTCATCTCCTGGATCCAGGGAACAGAAATAAAAGTGCATCCAGGATCACATATCGCTCGCCTGTGCTTCCCTGTCGCACTGTGAACTCAAATTATTTCCTCCACCTGCCCCTGTGCTGTTTCTGCTGTTTAGCATGCAGTGTGAAATGGTCACAGCCTCCCCTGCTTGTTCTACAAAGATCTGTCCCATCAGAGAACTGTACAGAGTACAATATTTCATTGTAGAAAACAAAGTCGCCGTGCCGGTTGTTTAAGCAACAAAGCCTATCAGAGCTGACCTTGACGGGGAAAAAGCGACACAACTCCGCTGTATCTGTATGGCAGCGATGTCGCCGTCGTGCAGACTTTTGTGAGGGAAAACAACAGATGCTGTGAGGTTGCATTGTGCATCCCACTTGATAGCTTCTCTCGCGATCTCTATGGCAACCGTCCTGACACTCTGGCCTTTTAAGAACAGAAGTGGCGTGGATGATAAACTTTCATTTTGCTAACATTTTCAGCTCCTTCGTGACAGACGGGGCACTGAGATCCCCTGCAGGAAACCTTGGAGTAGCCATGGCAACGTTGCACTATCTTGCTACATGACAGAGAATGGTAGAAACTATTTACTTAAACCCCTGGCAACTTTCTTTGTTATGCAGGGACAGGTCAGAAATGTATCTGAGTACGCTGCTGTTGGAGAAATAAACACAAAATCCCAAAGAGCTCTAAAAATGGACACAAATATTTTGAATCAGTGTCTTCTCACATGTGGGATGATTCTCTACTACAGTAACAGAAGTGGCAGGAAGAAGAACAAGGGAGGGATGAGATAATGGCAAAGTGGTTGTGATGTATAAATAGTCTGCGGCAGTGAGAGGACAAAGCACAGCAGGGAGGAACAGCAAACCACTTCAACTATTGTTTGAGTCTCCAAGTTTACTTGCATAAAAGCAATAAATCACCCACTGACGAGAGTTTGTAAAAATCGGGGCTTCCATTCAATCCACCGCCAATAAAGCAGACCTTTTGTGAGGCTGTGTGCACGGGGACAAACTATCTCCGAGCCATCTTGCTGGTGTCAGATAAATAAGTAACCAAAGGGCCTTAAAGAGCACTGAGGGGCCAGAGGGTAATGGCTGTTTAGTTTACACGTGCATGATAATGCCTTTCGCTTTCACTCCCAACAGGGCTCGACCCCCGAGGGGACGCCGAATCACAAAGGTCGGCGACAATGGGCTTGTCATTCAATCGGTTTCCACGGCGACCACACAGCCCGCCGAGGCCGCCAGGGTCATTTTCATCATGGAATTCTCCTGGCTGGGACTAATTGCGGTGTTTGTGCCGGTGTTCTGTGTCAGTGAGCGGGCAAATTCCCAACACAGCGCAAATATCAATCATGCTAATCATACGCTGCTCACTAGGCGCTGGAATGTGGGGCTGGTTTCAATACTACGGGCTCATCTGTATCTGCTGCTCGTCTCTGCTATGACTCTATGGGGCAGGAGTGCAAGTGTCAATGTTGTTTAACGCTGCAGCTAACGATTGTTGCCATTATTGATTAATGTGCCACTTATTTTCTCAATTAACCAATTAATGTTTTGGTCTGTAAAATGCACATCACAGTTTCCCAAAGTTGACATCTTCAATGTTCTTGCTTTATCCAACCAACCAAAACCCAAAGATATTAAATTTGCTTGTACAAAAGATAAAAAAACAGGAAATATTCATATCTGAGAAACTAGAACCAATAAATTCTTGCCGTTCTAGCTTAAAATAATGACTTACACGATTAATCAATTATCAAGGCAGTTGATTTTCTCAATTAATTGATTAATAGCTTAATCTATAAAATGTCAGAAAATAGTGACAAATGTCCATCTCACTTCCCAAGAACCTGAGAACAAATGTCTTGTTGTGTCTGACCAGCAGTCCAAAAACAAACTATATTCAGTTTATAAAGACTTCAAACAGAGAAAAGCAACAGATCCTCACACTTGTTTGGAGTTTTTAGCTTAAAAAAAGCCTTAATCAAATACCAGAATCGATGAACCGACCAATCGTTGCAGCTGTAATGTTGTTTTTTCTCCATGCAGCGTTTCTCTGGCACTTCAGCTGCAATATAAACTCGCAACTTTAGCCAAAAGGCATCTTGTCACATGATTTCTTGATTCAGCATTTTCACATCATCCTGCTCTCTCTCTGTCTCTCTCTGTCTCTCTGTCTCTCTCTCTCTCTCTCTCTCGTTTTGTATTTCTTTTTCATCTCTTTTCCCTCCCTTTTCCTGCGGGGATTTTAGCATCCGACGTCTAATAAAGGCCTGGACGCTGCGAGTCCAAAGCAATTCTGCCATCTGGATGAGTGTCCCTTTTTTTTCTCCATTGGTAAGCACAGTGTGACAGGACAGATGAGCCACAGCATCCTCTAGGGTCTGAGGCCATAAGATCAGAGGAGGCTGACTGTGTTTATCAGAACTGCAGCTTTCAAGTCCCGAAAGCTAGCACGACCAAAACAACCACAGAACCGTATGAATACCAATGGAACGGAAAAGAGTGTCCGCTCGGTGCTCACACTCTGCACACAGCATCTGAGGAAAAATTTGCATGTTCTCTTAAAAAGGTGCTGGCCTCGGGCTTGAAAAAACAATGGTGTATAAGTGACTCAGTTAACAATTATGTCCGGTTAATCGTACACTAATCAGCATGATCGGGGTTGGAGATTAGCATTCATTTGAACCTGCTGCAGGGCTGGTGAGAGCCAAGGACAGAGCCGTGGGCTGACTGAGGAGCTGAGAATTCATGCAGCACCTGAACCACATGTATTATCTCCTTCACAACACCAACCACGTTTTTCACCTACAGCACAAACAGAGCTTTCACCATTATATATTTAACTTGATTAACCTTCTTAAACTGACAAATAGTGCATTGGATTCAGTGTCATGTTGGCTTTTGAGGAGGAGAAATGCCTGATTTAATTTGGAATTTGTTGAGTTTGAACGAAGCACTTGCATAATAACTTTTTTTTTTTTTGATAGTTGTACAAAAACCACTACAGTACCTTCAAGGACTCCCGCTCCGCCATTGTGCGGGAAGTCCTGAAGTTTGAGGTGTGTGGCTGGAAGGTCTGAAAAGCTCAACAAAGGCGTGTGCAGAATAAAAGGAGCTCGGCACATCGAGTCACTTTCTTTAAATGCAAGATCCAAGTATTATACCTGTGCACAATCAGCATGTCTCACAAAGGTCACACACCCTGCTCACCTCCTCTGCACATCCACAACAGCGACATCATCTCACCAAAAGCAAACAGAATGAACTTAAAACTCAACATTGCAGGAAAAGTCACACATAAAGGAAATCTTAGCACATTTAAGCAGGAAACAACTGAGTGTGAAAATTTCCCAATTTGCATTTAGGCTTTCAAGGCACTAACATTTTCAGGACTGGCAGCACAGCTTCTCTCTCTCTCTCTCTTTTAAAATCATGAGCACAGCAGTAACATTTTTCATGCTTCTCCCGAAATGCACTCGCTGCAGTGAATGCAGAAGACCTGCGCTGCTGAGACTACTGGCCGCGATGCCAGACCCCCTAATCAATCGCCATGAGATACTGAAAGAGGAAAGGAATTTGCAGAATATAAAGATTTGTTGAAAGCTCTCGGGGACCCGGTGGTGGCTGCACTCTGCCAGCACCACCAAGCGGCCAGACGTCGCAAAGCAACGTGCAAAACTTCTAAAACTGATTATTTATGTTATGGGGGGTTTGGATTTGTGGATTAGTGTGTGGCTCCTGTCGGATGATGGCATATTCCCATTCTGCAACATATCTTAATATATTTTAACTTGTGATACGATTGGAAAGTAGATTCTATATGACAAGCAGTAAAAGTCATGGGTTTATTTTTATTTTCAGGAGAAAACAAATACCCCTCCTTTAGAATCGGAACGTCTGCAGACATTTCTAATGATAAGAGCAGCCGCACAATCCATAATAAAATGTGTTTCTTACCAAGTGAGGTGCCCAACTCCCGTTCATCTAGCAGGGAGCGAAGCTGCGTGTCTTGTCCCGGAGAGAAGGGAGAAACAAACAATAAAGATGAGCTGAAGATGATATATCCTCAGTTCTGCTGTGTCACTTGTGAGAAACCGAGCTCGGTAAAAAAAAAAACTCCTTCTCTCTCTGCTGAGATTCCTCTATGTGCTCTCTCTCGTCCCTCCGGAGCCCTGCGTGCTATTTCTGCCCCACAGAAAAGCGCTCTGTGCCGGTGGCTCCTCGGCGCACGGTTTGTAATCGGACACCGCACTGTCGCGCTGCGCCACAGACAATGCGCCTCCGCTCTTGGAGTGGAGAAAGGGAGGGAGGGGAGGGTGCCAAGAAATCAACGGCACCGGAAAAAAACCAACTGTCCTTCAAGTAAAACAGTCAGAGCTTGTGCACACACACACGCGCACACACACACGCACACACAAAAAAGCCAAGCGGAGTGGAGGTGGGCGATGTGTCCAGTGCTGCTCTCAGTCAGTCACAGCTGCCGAGCTGCCGAGCAGGAGTTTTTGATGGCTGAGGAGTGCGCCCCCACTTTGCGCGTCCACTCCGAGCAGCGAGGAGGAGAGACGTGGCAGCGGCGCACAGCTGTCCTGCAGGTGGAGGAGAGGGATGTAGCCCACTAGAGCTGCAGCTACAAGTGGGATGAGTGAGATGGTGGCGAGTTTGAGCTATTTTGACATCTTTATCTCAGTGCAATATGGTGCTCCAGCGGTTAA
>NTHP01000019.1:3318765-3351302 GCA_003416845.1 Oplegnathus fasciatus | reverse complement strand
CCCTCCCTCCAGTGGTTTGTCTCTTCCAGGGAGGTCAGAGGTCAACATCAGCCTCAGAGAAGCATCGCTTATTTGCAAGTGAATCTGGGAGGCTTATGCTACATTTGGACGCATAACCCTGATATACAGACATCCCAAAACTTTCATTTTAGAGCCTTTTCACCTGCAAATCCTCAAAACTGCTCGCTATGACAGAGCTGGTAAGGATTCCCTTTTAAGGACACTTTAGCGGAGAGGATGCTTAGTGAAAGTGCGGCTTGAACCCTGCCATGCATATCTGTAACCACTGGCATCCAGCTGTCCAATATTGTGTTTGAAGTGTTTTGTCACCGCTGCGCGCAGCCAAGAAGAGTGTTTAACAGAGAAAATGAGCAGTAAAGAAAGGTTCATTCTTCCATTCAGCTCTATTTTCAACAACAGCAAATTGATCTTTTTAGAGAGTAAATATAGGCTATGCCATGACTTATATGAGTGTGTCTGTGCGTGAGAGAAGAGGGGAGCGAGATAGAGAGTGACAGCGCTGTTTTTCCTGTGCCTTTGTGTATTTTAATGGTGACATCCCCAGTTCAATTACCTATTTATCCCCCCGGTGAATGAACGCAGCCTCTATCAAGCTCCAGCAGCCCAAAAGAGTGTCGTACACAGCTTTAGGGCCACGAGAGCGGGTGCGCGTCTGTCTCTTTGACAGACGCGCAGCGGAGTCAACAACAGCCTGTTAATACGCCTCCTCGTTCGACAGGGAACGTGTCTCGGTGAATGCCTCGGCTCCTGTATGTACCCACATCTAAATTCAAATCAGGTAATTTTCATAAAAATGTAGCTACCCACGATGGTGGTTGTGGTGGTGGTGGTGGTGGGGGGAGTAAAGCTGAGATTTACATTTCAAGTGCCCCCCGTGCAACTCTGGGAACTGCGTGGGTAACCTTTTCCTTTATCTTCCTGCACGGGGGAGCCGATCTGCTTTCTTGAAATATCAGAACAGATTGGATGAAGATATGGCACGCCAAAGGCGGTGACAGATATGATGAAGAAACTATAATAAAACAATAAACTTAAGTTCTTATCCCACAAACTGCCTCTGCACCGAGTCAAATGTTAGTTAGAAAAGCAGCAAGTATAGTAAGCGCTGTGACCTCCAGAACTTTTCCTCAGCGCTTCAGGAATTTCAGCCTCTCTTTCGCTCTGCACGGTCTGCTCTCTCCTACAATAGATACTGGCAGCCTAAAGCCTGACCCGCAGGAGCTCCTTCTGAACTTCAGAGCGAGGCTTCAGCCGTCTGCAGCTGCGCCGAGCGTGCGTCTTTGACAGAGCCATCAGACTCGGTGATGGATGATTTTTGAGCGCATTAGTTTATGATGGAGAAGCCCTGAGACAGAAGGAATCAAACCTTACACTGGCATTCAAGTCTCCTCTGGTGTGTGTGTGTGTGTGTGTGTTTGGCCACCTTTGTTGCTCAGCATTCCTGTTTTGATGTCGGGCAAACGCACTCAAGTTGCCAGGCAACCACACACAAAAAAAATTCAGTTTCAGAAGGAGCCTCCTATATTTCACCTGGTCATATAAGATCTCAGTAGGGTGTATGTATGTGTGTGTGTGTGTGTGTGTGTGTGTGGATGTGTGTGTGTTTGTGTAGTGTTTCATCTCTCAGCCTTTTGAACAAATGGGGTTTTATATTTTTTTTTCAGTCCACTGTGCAGTGACCAAATAATATTTTCAAAGTAATGTCATAATGAAAGAAACTCAAGGCCAACTTTTATCTGAGCGAGCCAGAGGAACCAAAATATTAATTTGAGAATATTCCCTGGCATGTCTACTCATTGTTGTGTTGCCTTCTTGTGAATGTGTGCAGCTGTAATGTGCATGTTAAGCGCCTGTGTGTGTACAGTGATGGAAGGAGGGGAGATACTAACAGCAGGCCGACCCCTCGCTTTGGTGCCAAACCTCAGCTGACCGTGGCCGAGCCCCCAAATCCCTCTCTCAAACAGGCCATCTGTCATGCAGTTTCTCTGCAGTTTCAAGCCCCAGGTCAGCTCACACCTTGCAAACACGGCCGGCCAAACAGCCGGCCACCTTGATATGCAAAACACACCGGCTATAACTGACACATACATGCAACATTCTCCACATGTGGAGGTGGAGATAGCTCTGACGCTCGCACACACGCATGATTGTGCAAGAATGACTGCACGTTTGACCGACTCCGAGAGGTGATAGTACAGGTGAGAGGTGGGAGAGAGAGAGGAGGGGGTCATTTCCCAGGAGAAAAGGGGCTGGGGGACAGACATGGGTAGAGGGAAGAAGAGTATGAAAAGATAGGAAGGGTGAGAGAGACAGAGAGAGAGTGAGAGAAAAGCTGGCCAGCTGTGAAAGACTGCAGTCATTCCTCACTCTCAGCTCCATACCTGCAGACTCAATGAGCCGTCCCACGCTGCAGCAGGGCCAAAGCCGTGCGATTTCTCAGGCTTACTCAGCCTTACTGCGCCCCTGCAGCAGCAGCGTCCAGGGCCTTGTACTGCCAGGACTCCACAAAGTCTACTTTCGCTGACACGCTCCACGGGAGGAAGGATTGGACAATGATGCTGTTAACTGTCACAGTGTCAGAGGAAGTATGTCTGCGACAGCGAAGGCAGCAGTTCAGGAGGTGACGGACTCAGCAGAATTATTAAGAGGTTGAAGCTTCTTTAAGTGCTAATTCATCCACTGAAGATCTGAAATAATACTTATTGATACTTACTGACCCCTTACATCTTTTCAGTCATGCTGGCTGCATGGCTCTAGGGATGGCAATGTCGGTCTGATGGTCAGTTCAACGCTCTGGTCCAGACTGAAATATCTCAACAGCTATTGGTTGGATTTCCATGAAATTTGTCGTAGATATTCATGGTGCCCAGAGGGTGAATCCCAATGACTTTGGTGATCTCCTGACATTTCCTGTAGTGCTACCGGCTGATCACGTTTCCACTTATCCTGTGAAATACCTCAACATTAACTGGATGGATTGGCACAAACATTTGTACAGACATTCATGGTTCCCAGATGATAAATCCTAATGACTTTGGAGATCCCCAGATGCACCACCAGCATTTTTTTGTGAAATATCTCAACAACTACACACATGGTACACACATTCACATTCCTCTCAGGATTAATTGCAACATCCTTTGGTGATCCCTTCACTTTTCATCGAGCGCCATCTTCAGGTCGAAACTCTTATTTGTCCAGTATTTTGGTTTATGATCGAATATCCGCCAATTAGCAAATGTTAGCATGCTAAAAAGCTCAACTAAGATGATGAACATGGTAAACATTATACCTGCTAAACATCTTAGCATCTCATGTTAGCATTGTCATTGTGAGCATGCTGACGTTAGAATTTAGTTCAAAGCATCGCTGTTCCTAAGTGCAGCCTTGCAGAGCCATTAGCATAACTCTTAGTCGTGCTTTAACATATGAAACGAGGCCAGACTCTGTCATAAAATAGACTGACTGAAGTTTACACTCCCTGTTCTCACTTATAACATCATTATGAAAGTTTACTCCATCTTCTTCTTATTCTTGTGGGTCTGTCCGGTCCACATCAGCCCGTTACAATGCAGCGCAGAGGTATGATGGAGTGTTTTTGGGGCCCAGTCCATCCAAAGGTAGTGAATGAATGGACTGAGTGAGATAATGAAATGCAGCACCAGAGTCCAGAGGGGTCATCTTTCTCGCTTTCTGCCCAGATTCTGGCTGGCTGTATTTGTCTTTGTCCTCCCCTCTATGGCCCATGATGGATAGTAAAAAGAATATGGCTGATGGTGAGAGTTTTTTTTTTCTCCACCCTTCTTTTTCAGTGTCTACTTTTTTTTTTCGATCACCATTAGCGAAGTTGCAAAGTTAAGGGCTGGAGAGATGAACTCTGAAATTCAATCATGGGAATTGAAGGTTTGGAGGCGTGAGGTCTTGGCCCCATGGGCAGTTTGGAGATTGCTTCAGATTAATTAACGTCAAAATGGAGAGGGTGAGGCTGTAGAGGACAATTATGTATGTGACTGCTGGGCATGGTGTTTGCCATTCACAGTAAAGAGTGCAGTCTGCTGATTTTCCTCTGTGTTAAGAAGATTTTTTATTCCCAGTCAGTAATTTTGAGAAGCCCAAAGCAATTTAAGTGAAGATAAAGTAGGCAAAAGCTACCCATGGCTAAATGGATAGAAAAATAAAGCCACTTATGTAAGTACTCAAGGCGCGTATAATCCAGAGAAGCCACAGTGGGGAAAACTACCACCATCTCCTGTGCATTGTAATCTCCTGAAGGCAGACCCAGAGTTAGAAGGGGAATACCACTCAATTAAAGAATTCATATTTCATTTACAAAGCTTGAAATTGTCCAGTCAAAACATATAAACCACCATATGACACCTATTGTGTAATGTGTGTGTTTGAGTTTAAAATATTCATTTTTAAAGAGGATCTTGTATTACTATGACAGTGCCATCGGCTAAAAATATAACCTTATCCGCAGAGAATCATCCTGCAGTCACAGCCGCTTCCCCACTTCCACTTCATACTATGCGGAGGTTTACATCCCAGATTAAGCGGACAAATAAACTGTGCGCTGCTCCTCATGGCCACGGGGGACCCGAAGTGATTGTTCACCAACACTGACCAAACTGTCACAGGAAACGGGAATAAATCCTCCAATTTCTAACTCAGCAAAAGCAATTTGTTTCTTTCAACGCCGTCTTGTGTTTCAGGGTGACTTGACTGGCCTCTCACCGCGCGGTACTGTCTGTCCTCTCAATGCACAGTGTCCTCACAAACTGAGGCCACAGACATCACACACTCTAATATTACACGCACAAACACTAGATTTGTGAATGTACGACACAATGTGTGCCTTTGTCTTTCTCGCTCTCACACAAAATTCACAAAACAGAGCCACACCCACACACCGACCAGCGCAGAGGGAATTCGTATTTGTGTGAACCGTGATGCACTCTAAGCAGGTGTGCACGGGAAATCAAAATTGGTCTTCTCGCTACGCTGCATTTCTATCTCCAGAGTTTTGGAAGCCTTGATTTGTGTGTGCTCCTCAGGTCTGCAGAGGAAACGAAAAATGTCAAAAATCGGAGGAGCTTTCACAGTTTGCTGGTCTAACGGATACACACACACAGACTGAAGGAATCGAGCAGCTTTGGAGGAAATGTTTAACTTACATTAGAATATGTATGCTCTTCTTTGTGTATTACAGAGCTGATTTTTGCGTCCTTTAGATAAGATCGACCTTCATAAACGTCCCCATTAAAAGAAGGAAAACAACCAGCAAGGCTGACAACAGCAACCAACACTTGAATTAACTGATAATAATCATACACATTACCGGGATATTATCGTTTCTTATTATTCTCAGTAATGCAGATCCTGTTTATAATGAGCCTTCAATACGGCACAGGAACTCATTAGAAAGAAGCCACCATTGGAAATACAGACATCCATCATCTCTGCACGTCTCCTGTAGGGGCCAACTGCAAGGAACTGTAACACCCCACCCATTCTTTTCATGAGAAACGAGCTTTGTTGACAAGCAAGGGGGTGCTTGGGTAATTGTTTTTGCCTCACTTTAGACAAGTTAATTAATTTCAATTACTGGCAGCTCTCCAGTTGGAGGTTAGAAGTCAACACTGGACCAGGCTGCGCAGAGGAGGTAGAGTCTGATGTTTATTTTTCCATTCATCAAAGAAGACATAACTGTACGTCGGGGTGACGACTTACCTGCGAGTATATTTAGACAGACTTCCCTCTGAAGTTGTCTTAAGAGCTGCTCTGAGAGTGAGCTCGTGAGAGCCCGGCTGTCTTCAAACAGCAGAACGGGAACCGTCAAAATGGCATTATAAGATGGAAGCACCTGCTTGTTTTCAGGAAATTTAGGCCACTCGGCAAAAAGGAAGAAACTCTTTTGCTTCGGCTTTGAACATGTCTTTTTTTCCCCTCCCCACCTCCCGGAGTCACTTTCACCTTTTCCCATCTTTGAGGCATGCCTTTGGACAAGATGAAAGCAAACGTCTGAACACTTCAGTCGGGGAGCGCTAGACAAACTATATGGAGACAGCTCATGTGAAGTAAAGTGCCTTTAAAAGCAAGAATTCAAAGGAGAACAAGAGACGGCCGACAGTTTATAATGGTTGAATGGTCGGACTGCATGCTTTTGCACTAAATTGAAAGAGCATCATCACACGGTGGAAGAAGATTTTTAAAAACAGCGTATGGTGAGCAGAGGGGTGTGACTGTTTTAAGTGGCCAATATGCACCACTTAATAATGAAGTCACCTAATTAATCAATTCTGGTAATTGGCAATAGACTCAAAGGTGGTGGGACTGGTTACTGATTATTTGGCTTATGTGAAGTGTCATGTCTGTTTGTTTTTTTTCAAATTTAAAGCTTTTATCTAAACTCTAATTGATACAGAAGAACATTATAAATAATTAGGAATTTGGCTGAACACCGTGCTCAAAAATGAACAAGTCTACAGCCATGTGTGAGGCCACGTTCACACCGACATCAGCCCCGTGTGAAAAAACGCAGCCCTCTCATTCATTTGAACGGAGCCAATCCAGTAAGACAGAGGGGGTGACGCAGCGTGACGTCATCCGATAAGACACTTTGTTGGCCAATCACATATACGCAAGACCAAATTCCGGGTAGATTATTTGTGAACGCTGTATGTCGCAATCGCCGTGACGAAAGGTAAAATGATTGCCACTGTAAAATCCTGTTTGTGAGTATTATAAATTGTTGTGCAGTGTTTTGGCGTCTGATAAGCCTTTAAATGCATTACTCTGCTACCCATATTGGGTTTCCCAGATCATGTTTCATTGTCTCACCGGCACCTTAAACAACAAGCACTCACCAACGCAGGCGCCTTAGTTGTTTTCAGTCTGAATGCTCATTCAGGCTCTATATAGGCAGAGATGAGTAGGTAGCGACGTTACAGTATCAGCTGAATGCTAATGTCAGCATGCACACATTTCACACACACCTCACATTTCACTCTAAACCACAAATGAGGAAAAGTCGGGGGATCACCAAAGACATTAGGATTCATCATCTGGCAAACCATGAATGAAAAGTTTGTGCCGGTCATTCAGCTAGATGTTTCACAGGAGTAAAAACTTTCTAATAGTCGTTTCAGTCTCAGTCTGGACCAAAGTAGTGGACCGACTGACTGACCATCCTTTAGAGCTACGCCGCTAGCAAGGCTAAATTCAAATTGGATTCAGATTTCTTGACCTCGACTAGACTTCCTGAGTAAATAAAACATACCTAACTAACCATATCTACAGTGTAATTACAAACCATGATTAACCAGAGAAGAGACATTTCAACCCACATCTACACTGTTTAAAAATGAGTTTAAAACCTGGAACGAGTTGAGTGGCATCAGCCAGTGAAGATGTCGATTATGTGAGATGATATTTGTAGCTTGCGGTGAACAGACCTGCTTCTATATTGCCATATTCAATATTAGATCCTGAGCAGGTTTTTTTCCCAGCAGTAACAGCTTCTACAGCAATTAGTCACACGGCAGCTTCCTCTGCACTCAGCAGTGTTCAACACCTAATGGGGACCGTTCCATATGTGAGACATTTTATTAACTGATGCCAGGAGATGAATGCCGCTCCAGTCTCCGTGAGTGGTGGAGGTATATAGCTTCTGGGCTTTTTAAAGGTATTATATTGCTGCGTGAATCATGCAGCAGATAGATTGGTGAAGATTACAAGCTGTTTGCAACAGATTTATGGAATTAAATATTTATTTCCTCCCAATCCATTATTAATTCAGACGTTCATCAGATGTCTAGGAGAGTCAACAGCAGTAATGGAGAGAGACGTTCATTCTCAAGCCGATCGTGTTCAGAAATTTTCATTCGCTTTCATGATCCAGAAATGTCTTCTATTGCCCTCTATGGTGAGAACATAGCAGATTTCATCCGCCTACATTTTAAGCCGCAAAATGCTACTTATTCTTAATTGTAAACTTGAAAACTTCCCCACAGGAAAGGCACTGATTTCCCAAGCGAGACCTCTTGGTTGGAACAGGCAACCAAATGAATAAACAGTCTGACTTTGGTGCTTTGTCGAGCCACGTGCGCGCCTCTCACCTCGGCAACACATGTATCACCATAATAGCTACACGGGGCCCAATCAACCCCTTGAATGATTGGTTAATTGCTCAGAATCCCTCAACTGTACCCCAGTGACCGACTGGTGTCGCCTTAGGGATCGTGGGATTTGTGTCAACATTTCCCCATGCCATCTCATTCATTCCCTCTTTCTGCTCCTCTTCCGCAGAGCGTGAAGCATGAGATTGGATTTACAGTGTAATGGAATAAAGCACATTGTTTCTCATCTGTGAGAGAAGAGGATAGAGCCGATAAAATCCACCCCCCCCACCACCACCACCACCACCACCACCCCCGACTTGCCCAGCTGGAAAGTTGATCAAAAGCTGCGCATACAGGAAGGAAGAATTGTGTTTTTCTTTCCCTCTTGTTAAGTTTACTTCCCCCCCGAAACAGCACATCTTTGGGTTTCTCTGCGCTGTTGCTATCGATTTGCTCTGCCGTCTTACGCCGGGTTTTTGGGAAGACGAGTAGGAGTGAGTAAAAGAGGTCGTCATCAAGAGATCAAAGGCTCCGATGTGACAGGTGTTGTGTTTTCTCCAAGAAGCTTGTCGAGCAATTTGTATAGAAATAGACGTGATGAAATTCATACTCCTTGGTTTTAGGTCATTGTTGTGGCAGCTGTGATGAAGATTACTCAGCATTCTTGGCATCCGTGCCATCCCAATGTGAAACTTAATCAGGAGGAATAAAATGATCTGCTTTTCTTTGAGATCTACAGAATGTCCATTTTTCTCTTCCACTCCCGCCCTTTATTTCCATTCACCGACTTTCATCTCAGTGAATAGAGTGCCATTATCAGTTAATTAACTCTTATCTGCTTTACTGTTATAATAACACATCCCTGTGTCGCACCGAAGCATACTCTGCTTTAAGTTACCATGTGGCCCGTACCATTTCTTACCACAACTTTATTTTCATTTCCACATGCACAAAGTAAAAGCAGAGAGAAGAACATCTATTTGTTCTGGGTTGAAGCAATGAGAGTGGAAGGTCAGACGAGATGTAATTAGTCAGAATCCTAATGACTTCTTTCGGAAACTGGCGCTGGCAGTCTGTCGCTCAATTTATGCTCTTGACTTTTCAGTTGCTCTTTATCAGCGCGATACGGCAGAAGTTAATCACTATCTCGTTACAGTGTGCAGCACTTGGATGGAAGCTGCAGGTGCCACAGCCTGGAAAGAATGTAAGAATAACAATTGAAATTAGCATTTTAATGCATTTTAATTGCATTGTAATGGGCTGGGCTTCCGTCCATAGTAGTGTAAATGAGACATAGAGTAAGTATAGTCCTTTACCTGCTTCTCTGTGGAACAAAAACACAGAACAATAGCTTTGAAATAGCACTGGTGGTGGTCTAATGAGAAAATGGGAAGAGCTGACATTTTGAAACAGAAGACTCTGGCTTGATTCCTAGAAGAGAGAGGGTAAACAGAGTCTCCAGCAGCGTCATTCCAACAAGACTCTGAAATCAGTTATTATATTATGTCCTGCAAGTCCAGAGGAGTTAAAGAGAGGAGAGAGCAGAGAAAGGATAAGACAAAACCTTCATTTTTTGTAATTGGACCTGCGATAAAAGATGAAAGCTCCAGTAAAGCTTGTCGATTAACTGCCAAAAATGTTTATAGAGGAAATCATTTTTAAAGCGGCATGGCTTTATGGATGCCAGTCTGTTAGTTGGCCAGACATTCATGGACCCCAGATGATGAATCCTGACTTTGACTTTGCTGATCCATGAGGTTCACATTTGTGGAGTGGAATGTGTCAAAAACGATTGGATGCACTACCAATGAAATTGCTCAAAGCTCAAAAGCAAGTACGGCTACAGCTGCTATAAATCTCTGCAGACTCATACATTTACTGGTTCTTCAGTGGGAAGATTTTGTGTTTTTCTTCAATAACATATGATGGTAAATTGAAGATATTTTTAATTGCTTAATTGAAAAAATAACCAGCAGATGAATTAATAATCAAAATCATCTGCAAATGTGGTAAAGGCGATATTTCTAGATTTAGATGGCATTTAAAGACAAACCTGAATGAACTTTATCACCTAAAACAAGTTTGAACTCACCAGAACTCTGTGAATACAGAGCAAGTATAATAATGTAAACACCACTAACCCATCAGGCATTGCAAAATCAACTAGGGCCCCACAGCATGCACCCCCATATTGTCTGATACAATATTCTTAATAGATGTAAAAGGTCGACCAAACAAAGAGAGGTGCTGACGAATCATATCTTTTTATCTCACATTTCATTAGACAGAATCTCTCAGATCAGCAGAGTTAGCCAACATGCCACATCAAAGAGAGTGTAGGAGTGGACGCGTCCATCCTAATTAGTATGATAGTGTGCTGATCTGCGAGTGATCTGAGAAGACACACACACACACACACACACGCACCTTGAGCCCAACTCAAATTCTCTGCTGCCTTTACGCGCACGTTCCAAGTATATCCCTGGCAATGGAAGCATGAAAAACCTTGGCACGTTCAAACTCATTAAAATACACAGAAGCTGATGTGTAAATATGCACGCACACAAAGCCCAGCTGTAGTTTTGTGACATCCTTACACACAAACACACACACACAATCAAAGGATATTCCTGGTGATGGCAGCATGAGCGATCTTGGCACATGAAGTTGAATTCTGCATAGTCAATGAATGGGTCTGACTGCCTGTCATCTTCAGTGGACTCACACTTCAAGCCTGTAAGTTGTTTCTCTGAAGGGGCTCCAGTTACTCAGCAAGTATAGTTTGGCTCAAACGTCAGGATTCAATTAAAATGTAAATTCTCGCTAAGCTGATAAACGGGAACAACAGCCCTCTCAGTTCCTCGGGCACCAGACAGGAGGCGTCTTTTTGCAAAGAGACTTGGAAGATGTCATGCTGGACAGCAGGTGAGCAATGAGGCCCAGCAGGCAAAAGAAGAAATTAACATAAGGTTATAGGTCGGAGGCATTCAGGCCGTTCAGGGGGATTTACAGACTGGTCTCGTCTCTGCTGTTTCCCCTCACTGCTTCCCTCGCTTCCTGCACATCACGTATCTTCTGTGCGTTGCAGGTCTTTGTCTGGCGTATTGACAGCTCCCAGGAAAACTCAATCTGGTCCGCACCTGCACCTTTGAAGTTTTCCTACAAACTGTACAAGCGGAGAGACATTGTTTGCAGGGAGCTGACACACTTCTCCGACTCGTGGTATAGTTTCAAAAAAAAAGTCAGCAACGTGCGTCACGTCAAACCCAATGCGCTGAAGGGCAAATGCAACACATTGGAACGCTGAATCCAGATAAGACTTACTATATCTCTGCAAGTCAAATAGATATTTCCAAACTGTTTCTGCACCAACTCTCAGCTGATTTCTGACTGTGCCGAAGGAACAGCAGTGGGATAAATGAATGGTTTGCTTCACAGGCCGGTGCTGAGGCTCCTCCAGGAGGAGGAGGGTTTCTAATTTTCACCTTTCATCACTCAGACTGAGCGAGTGGCGGATATAAGTCACAAGCTCACTTGCCTGGGTGACAACTTTCCATTTGGGGACATTTTCCGGGATTAAAAATGCAAAACATATCAACTCCAGTGACCAACAAATTACCTCAGGGAAGAGTGCGTTGCTTGCACAACACTGTGACATTTAGTGGGACTATAAGTACTGGAGCCCGAGGAACATTAATGATGATTATATTCAGCGGGTAATAATACATTTTTAAAATTAAACTACCTGACGATGCTCGAACACATGCCTGTCTGCACCAGGTGCTCATCCTTCCTCCCTGACATTCAGACATCCTCACTTATCCTGTCATCACACAGACACGGGAGCAGGCGTGCCCTCTAGATTAGATCTATAGTGGCGGGCCAAGGAGAAATGATGAACCTGCTTATCGTGCTGTTGACACTTGATGTTGATGACAGCTGGGATGGACAGCAGTATTTCAAAACACTGTGTGAAAGCAAACCACACACTCCGTCCTGTTACTGACGAGAAAACCTGCTCTGACTCTCTTCAAAACTCCCTTTCCTTTGTATAACATTACACTTTCTGACTTGACCAATCACTGAATACCTGAAATTTAGGATGAATTATCAACAGCAAAGATAGAGAACTCCACTAGTGGTGGACGAAGTACTCAGATCCTTTACTTAAATAAAAGTACCATTAAACAATGTAAAAATACTACATTACAAGTAAAAGGGCTTGAATTTAAATACTACTTAAGTAAATGCAGAGAAGTATTGTCAGCTAAATGTACTTAAAGTAAAAGTAAAAGTACTGGTAGTGCAGTAAGTGTCCCCTGTGACTGATATATTATCATATATGACATTTTTAGATTGTTAATGCTGCAAAAGTGGCGTGTCGTAGCTGCTCGAAGTGCAGCTAGTTTTATCTAGCTTGTTTACAGCTGGGTAGTTTAGTCTGCTGGCTCCCAACCCAATAAGGGTCTGGCCCCTTCAAAGGGTCACAAGACAAATCTGAGGGGGCGTGAGATGATTCATGGGAAAGAAGAAAAACAAAGTTCTTTAAATATATAATAAGTTGTCTAAATATTTGCCAAACAAAAAGCTAAATGAAACATCTGAGAAGTTCAGAGGAGCAATCATTCTTTGGTGGACCGTGACAAACAGCCCCAACTACAGGGTGACTCACAAGCCAAAAAAGTTGGGAGCTACTGGTTTAATATTTAACAATGCACTATATTTTAGAAGCTTATCATATATTTTTAATGTAAACTCTTAATCGGTAAAGTAACTACACCTGTCAAATAAATGTAGTGGAGTAAAAAGCACAGTATTTCCCTCTGATTCCCTCTAAAACTTGATCTGTATGCTCTCTGCACCATGCACCCAGTGACAGAGAAAAGTGGATAAAGATGTCACACTTCTTCACCCACAATCTTTGACAATATTTGAGCAGATGTTGAACATTTGGACACTTTGCACTCTGGCAGGAAGTCACTCTCCCTGTAAAGGGCCACAGCGGCTGATGAATGTCCAAACCTCTTTACTGTTATACCCTCCTACTAGCTTTTTCAAACAAATGTGGTTTGAATAAGATGGCCACTTGCCAGAGAGGCTGCTAAAGAACTGAAGCTTATCAGGCACGCTCAGTTTTCCAGATATAATTACAATGGGAGTTCTTCCAATTCCTTGCTGTTTTATATAGTCTGAATGCATATTACAAACTGTAATTAACTGAGAGTTTGGCTTCATCACACTGACCCAAACTAACAAGTAAAGTAAGACATTCGAACATAAACTGAGGAAGGTGTTCAGACAGAGAAATGAAGAAATCTGTCAGCGGTTAAATGACCTGCGAAGCTCATTAACGCTCCCTCTGTTGTGTGTTGGCATGTTAAACTATCCTTGCACGAGGATGCAATATGAATTTGCAGCAAGATAAAAATTTAAACAGTGTAAAATAACACCTTTGGTCAGGCTGGTGATGGGCATCCTCAGTTGAAATGGCTTTGAAGCGGGCAATCAATAACAGAAGTGCTTTGGACATCTTATCCACCCCTCGCCTGGAATGTGCTTTCTTGCTGAATTCAAAAGGTGTGGCTCCTTTTCCCGCGGCCTCCGCGTGCATACCACCCTCAAAATACACGTCATTTGATAGGCACTGCACCTACATGCAAAGGCTCGGAAGCGCAATACATCTTTGACGAGACAACAGAGGGTAATTGAGCCGTCGCTCCTGTTTTCTCCAACGGCCTTCAAGGCCTCAATAATCTTGAGAGGGGCTCGGTGAATATCCTTGAGGAGAGTGTTCTGTGTTGTATCTATTATACAGCTGTTTATACCGAGATGTAATGATTAGCAAAGCGCTTTACATGATGGATAGTTGCCTGTTTCCCAAAATGCAAATATTTCCCCTGAAAGCATCAATTACTCAAAGCAAAACCAGCGCACCGCATGCAGGAGTGACAAACACAGACTGCTTCTCTAACTGTGTTTAACACTGACACCAGATATACACTCATACATGAATGCATGAATCAATGAAGGCTGTATTATTGATGGATTACCTTCATTTCAAAGTTTAAAGTGACATCTGAAAAACAGCTTCAAAACAATAAATAATATAATCTATAAAGAATGTGTGTGCTATGACTTTTTAATTCCTCATTATAATATATATATATTTACCATTAATAGCATGAGAATGAGCACATCTTTCATCAGAGTTGCCTGTAATCCACATTTATTTATTTTTCCTTCGCGGTTTGTTGTTGTACATTTGTCAGATTTATCTCACACGCGCTATTTTGCTTACCAAAATCAAGTGCGCGCACACTGCGAACTGTTCAAGCTCAGCTAATCTGTATGCAGCCCAGCGATGCAGCAGCTGAGAGGCTGAGACATGAAAAATGAACGTCCTTGAGTATCTACTCTGCTATTTATTCCACAAGAGGGCTGCACAATGCGGTCTTGATCGAGCCCAATTATTTGTCCCATCTAAAAGTGTAAAACTTTGGAACTAATGTCAATGCCATTTTCTGTCCCCCCTCCCCCCCAAAAAAAAAGTGTAATGAAAGACATCAATCTATACTGAAGTGATACCAACAGCACTGCCGGTGTCACGCTCTGCACTCGGGGGCAACAGGTGGCGGCTGCTCAGTATCATGTGGCTGAAATCATCATTAGTGCAATACTGCCCTCTAGTGGCACAACACAAGCTCACCAAGTTTGTCTCAAAACACAGCCCCATATGTAGAGTTCAACAGTTTTGGGTCACTGTAATCTTCCCTCCTGTCCATGCTGGCTGTGAAGAGGTCAGTTCCTAACGGGACACCAGTACTGTATCTATAAGAGATGGGGGACTAAATCTACAGTTCAGTTTCTGTGCAAAAATGTTTTCCAAAGGTCATCCAAAGCTAATAAGAGGCTTCAGCAGTCTGAGTTAGACAAATCAAGGAAGTATCCTTCAAAGTTACAGTACTAAAAAGAACACACTCGCTTGATTTGGTTACCTCACACTGCTGAAGCCTCATATTAGCCTCAGCTGAACTTAAGGACACATTTTTAAGCAGAACGAGGACTTTGTTCCTTCATTTCTTACACTGGAAGCGCTTCTCTTCGTGGCCAGAATGGACACACGGCACGATCACAGCGACTAAAATTTGTTGCACGCCTTTCTCAGTACTCAGTTCCCTTTTTCAAAACTCTTCACACAGTCAGTCAGTGTGGACTAAACCGTGGATCACTTCTCATTGCTTTGATGCAAAATGAGACCGCATCTTTCAAATTCCATGAATTGTTTTCTCACTCAAACACCACCAAAACTCTGTATTTATAAGCCATTTTGCATGTTTACATACTATTTTAAAAACTGTTAAAATTATGTTTAAAACCTTACATAAGACAAAAATCCTGTAAATTAGACTGCAATTTGCCACATTCTGTTAAAAAAAAAGAAAGAAATAGAAAAATAAAAATGGTGGGAAACAAATGTTGTCAGTGTTCTGGTACAGGAGTTGATCCTGAGATGTGAAGAAGTGTTTTGGACGTGAGATGAACGGCTGTGCTGAGCTGCACGTTGGTACAAAGAACCACGTGAAGAGTGTCGAAAGAGAACTCTGTATAGAGAAACGTGTGTAACAAATTTAAAAAAACTGCAATGTAAACCTACAAAACTGAAAATCCTGCAGTCTCCTGAGTGAGGGAGAAAAGTCATAACTCAGATTCTTCACACTTGCATGCCGTCAGCAGGAAGCAGATAAAGCTTTGTGGTTCTGGTTACTTTGACACAGTTGGTGGTTTGACATACCCTGGCCAATACTAAATATAATATACTGTATATGCACACCATATATAGACATACTGTACATAACCACCTACTTCATGTGTATAACCTGCCACCTCAATCATTCAATATTTATTCCAGCACTCTTTATTCTTCTTTACAGAAACAAAACTTGTATATGGACATTGTATGTTGTTGTTGATTGTTGTACGCATTTATTTTTTTCTAAATGTTTATTGTTTAAATGTTTATTTTTACCCATCTTTGTTGTCCTTGTCTTAAGCTGTGTCTATTTTTATCCTCCTGAAAATTGTTCTTGGAACTGTGTGCAAGTACATTGAGAGCAACTTAAAACCGGAGTCAAATTCCCTGTTTGTGTACTCGAGCCGAAAAGCTTGTTTAAATACCTTCATACAACACATTTTAAAAAGGCACTCCATGCGATTTTACACATGAAATTCTGTCTACTTGCGGCAAGGAGCACTACTCGGCCTGTGGAAACGGTTATATGACATCAGTTGCGGCTCTGTCGGGAGCTTTCCAACGTTGGAGGAAATAACCCAGATGATGTCATCGAGGTTATCTCGATTTGAGACTTTGAGCCGCACCAGAGTGTGACTACTGTTCCTCTACAGTGCAGGGAAATGGTTTAGCAGTGACTTCACACACACACACACAAGGTAAAGCAAGAAAACAACACTAGCATGATTATGAACAACAGTTTAATACAGAAGATGTATTTTTTCCCCCCGAAACTGAAAAAAAAAAAATTCCCCTCAACTCACAAAGCTACTGACTGGAGAGATGTTGATATGTCAACCACCATGGGAATGAACATGAAGTTAACATACAAGGACGTACATTACAGCAGAAGCCTGTAACACTGGTTTAGGCAGTCTGTCGTCGCCATGCAGCTGCGATGGTAGTGATGTCAACAGAGTTCAAAGTTCAGATTTGTACATTGCAGCTTCTCTGTCGCTTCCTTCAAACTGTAAAACCACAGGAAAGATTTTTTTTTTTTAAAGGCATCAGTGACAGACACTCCACGATTTGTCTTCACAATACGAAGGATTATCATTAACACACAATATTATTACATTTTAATATTTCAAATTCTGATCCTCCATGAAGATCCCCTTTTATGTGCTTTCCAAAAAGCCCAAAATACATTACAGCGTTCATTTTGCTTTACTCTCTCTCATTTAGTGTAATGTTCAGGAACTGTGCACAGATTATAGTGTTGCTGAAACAAACACAGGGGGTGGATCATTTGGGAGCATCTGCTTACAGTGTTATTTCCGGATTATCTGAAATGCAGTGATACAAAAAGCAAAGTAATGACCTTTCCCAAAGCAATACTACACCAGAAAATACAAACAGAAGAAATACACAAACTTTTCTGACCTCTACCAGCCTGTGGTAGAGTACGTGAAGATAACAAGGAAGCCGTTATTAAAAAAAACAACATTTTTTGGTTAGTCTACATTTTGCAACAATTATTATGAGAAAAGAAGTAATAACAGAGTTTTGTTGGAGATTTGTTTTAGCAACCTTCAGGTCAGCTTCATTAAATGTTCTGAGCCTTAGCTCACAGCCACGTGTGTGTTTTCTGGATACATTTTTCATTCGGTGGTATTTTCCTCAAATCAAGCCTTCGGCTCGACATTACAATTCATAACATCAGATCTGATTATCTTACAGCTGCATATACAACTACAGAAAATGTGTTTTCATGCATTTCGAGGGACAAAGCAACAATTTCTCCTCACGCTTCTGAGGACCTTTTGTCCAATTCCACAACTTTTTTAAAAGACACAGAAATTACAACAATTCGTGTTTATACTGTTTGCACAGAGCCTTTGCTTTCTGGCATATGGGTGCGAATGTCAAGCAGCAACAGACAGAACCCGGCAGTAGAGGTGATAATCAACAGAGAACATCCTCATGTATGCTGCCATAAAGTGTTCTCGCTCACTTCCATTCACAGATCTAATAGGCACTTGAATTGCCTAATGTGCCAGTATAATCACCGTGATATATTAAATGGAACCAGTTATGCTAATGAGGCCATTACTTAAAACAATTAGTGCATTTATCATCAAATAGTTTCTCCATCAACATACTTTGTCTTCACGTAACACATGTGCAGTATTAATGAAGCATTGAGAGTAATAACAGCTTGAAGAAGTTGAAACACAATTTATTCAATGTGCACATGTTTGCAGCGAACTGCCAGAAATCTAATTAGACTGTCTGCACTATGAATTTTCTATCACAGACCGTTATTGAGCTGCTGTGTTCAGAACAATGTCTATAGACAAGACACCCACAGACAAAGTAATGTCACATATATTATGTACCACAGTAGCAGGAGCTGAAAACTGTCAAGGAGCTGCTCATTTCCCCAATCGTGCTATTAGAATGAGTCAATTGTTTTAGATCTGTGAGAGGAAGTGGCCTTGGACGTACAGAAGGGAACAACTTTATAAAACAGAACACGCTTCAAAGTATCTTCCTCTCTGCTTATCTGCGTCTCACTGATTCCCTTTGAGCTCGGGGGTCAAGGGTATTATCCTCATCCTAGCTGGGAGGCAGGTTCTGCGGTCCAGACTGAGGCACACAGGCTTGCTGATGTCATCTGTTATTGCCAAACTCATCAGATGACCACTTTTCTTTTTTTTTTTAAACAATACAAAGTAGAAAAACAACTTCTAAAAACCACCAAACACACACACATACACACACGCATACACACACACATCCAAATAAACATCTGCTCTCATGTGATGAGAGTTAGGCTGGCAACGATCACTGAGGTTGAATGTAGGAAGGCAGTGCATGGAAAAGGCAAACTGGCATCAGGGACTGATTAGGTGGACCTGCTCTCGGACTGGGACTCGCTGTGGCTTACGGGCCCGTCTTGTTGTGTAGAGGGAGACGGCGTGTAAGGGGGCGGGGCTTCATTTACGCTAATGGAGTCTCCCCCCTCAGAAATGAGAGGAGTGGGATGGGAGGAACGGGGAGCGTCGGCCTCATCGCTGTGAGCGCACTCGCTGTAGGGAGGGGGCTTCAGATCATCCTCTGAAAGGAAAGGAAAAAACAGGTCAACCAACGGATCAGCTGTCGAAAAAAATATAAGCATTAGTCAGATAAACTTCAACATTCAGGCTGCACGATTAACCAAGATTACGACCTCGATCTAATTTTTACGTGACAACGATTCTGACGTGTTTGCAGTAGCGAGGAGATCCACTGTATCAAAACAAGTGCTCCCAATTTCTCCATAAGCTGCATCAACAGATGACAAGTGTGTGTTACTCCACGTGACAAACCGTGCACAGGAAGAGGGGGGGCGGGACACCGATGTAAATAAATCTTGTGTGAGAGACAAATGCGGTGAAAGGAAAAGCTTTTCAGGAACAACAAAAATGTGTCCGAATCTCGGAAAAACCCAGTGATTAGAAAGAGACTAAAATGTTGTCGGAGAAAACTGATCCCAGAGCAGTACAATTACCTGAATCCTCCTGGTCACTCTCATCAAAAACCCTTTGCTTCTTCTTCTCGTCGCCAAGGTGTTATCTTCGTCTCTTTACTCCCCGCTCAACCGTTTTCCTTGTTTTCCGTATTCTCATGATAAAATTTGCAACTTCAGTACACTCGCCTGTCCGTCTCTCAGCCTGACCACGCTCTCTCTCATGTCTGACTGGTTGCCAAAAACTGCCTGAAAACAATATGGCTACCACGGTCAATCTTATGCATGAGCATTTGACGGGGAAGACGTTGGCGTGCCGCATTTTCTGATATCTCAAATGGTCACAGAATTACAATTTGATAACAACATTATGTGAAGGAACCATGTATGGCCGCAACACCTACCTACAGTACTTATTATACAGTCATGCATTAGCACAATTTAAATATTTCTATTACAGCAAGCCCCGAGACGCCCACTGGTATCTTTGAGAGGAAAAAAAAGATCATATGCGAGGGTGAAAATGAGGCTGCAACATCGTGTACTACAATTAGTAGCTGAAATGTCACCACTTCCACCCTCTATAACCACATCCTGCAGTCAGCCTGAATGAGCACTTCAGACCAAATGAGATGCCATTTGCGAAAGAGGAGACTGAAACTTGATACAAAGATTACAACAACTGGCCTGGCTAGCTTGTGCCCTCATGAACTCACAATTACACGTTGAGAAACACAAATCTGTAGTTAGTATTGTGAAAGAAAAAGAGGTTTGAGTATAATGAGAGCACTATGACCGGCTTTCTTCTCCTTGAAGAAAGGAGAACGACTGGAGTGATTGGGTTTAAAAAAGAAAAACGAATAGGATCGGCGTACGGGGAACATGGAATAAAGAAACTCAACAAGCGGTAAACATCTGACTGCTCCCAAAGCACCAGTAGTGTGCCGAGTACATGAGCCTCTCTTAGTGGAAAGAGTTACACTACAGTTTTTTCCCTTTACCAGCTTTGCTTCTGCCAGCACCGTTAAACACAGACAACAGAAGTGACACATGAGCAGCACACTTCAAGGCACTGTCTGGTGTACAAAGAAAACCGTGAAGCTGTTGGTTTCAGAATGATTAAGTTATTGACACACAGTGGACTTTTTAAAAGCAGACAAAGTGAGTGCCTACATGTGCGAGCTCATTTTAATGAGAAGAGACAAGTTTACTGATAAGGCACATACATCTCCAGGCTGGCAGTCATTGCACTGGTTCTGATGGAGTCATAATACTGGTGGTGTTTAGGTAGGTGGTGGCTTAAGCTGGATTTATATGTCTGTGTTCAGGGGTTACGCTGTACCCATGGTGGCAACACCGCTCTCCCAAAAAAAACAGAAAACGTAAATACACGCAGGGACTACGGAGATACCACGTGGGGACTGCAAGAACTGTGATTGGTCTGTTTGGGCTGCTTGTGTTTTCTAAGTTCCTAAAGCCAGTTAAGATTGTTCAAAGTGAAAACAGCACAAAGCATAGTGAACAAGAAGAGCTCAGTTATTTTTCTCCTTTTCAGTAACACACACATCTAACAAAGCAATCTCCATGGCAAACCTTCTCACAGTGACGTCTGCTCACAGTAAGTCAAACGCTGTAAAATATATGAGTGGGCCGCAGCCAAGAGCTGTGGCTTACAGGCAGTTATGAAGGGGGAAAAGTAAGAATAAACCTTCCTGGCTCAACTTTTGATCAGCTCGGTGAATGAGGAAGCAGCAGGCGCATGGTATAGTGTGCTGTGTTAAAGAGAGTGTGTGTGTGTGTGCTACCTCCAGACACTGCCTCATATGGTGGTGGCATGTCCAAGTGGGAGAAGGATGCAGCTGGCGGCAGGGCTGTGGAGGGCTCCTCTATAGACAGGTCATCCTGAACACCATACCAACTGGGCCAGACAGAGGTTTGCTACAGAGGGAAGGAAACACAGAGAGTTAATGATACACACAAAAAAGCACAAGCACATATAAATACAAAAGCACACACACACACACACACAGCTCTACTAGCTAAAGCCAACAATACAAATGTCAACACTGCTAATACTGTTAGGATACCAACTTGGCTGGTTTTACTGTACACATCTCTAGAGAGGACATTGCTTCTGGTTATGACAATATTAATTTATGCATTTGCTCCTTTAGGCCTAGATTGACGCGCAAGTCTATACACACTGAGGCACAAACATCACTAAACTAACAGCAAGACACTATTTTAGAGGAATGAGATACTGTAGGTGTGTCGGGCTGCCTCTCTTCTGCGTTTAAACATGTGTTTTCCGACTTCGACCTGACCAGCATGGAACGTTTTCACCCCAGACCCGATGAACCGCGTCAACCCACCATAAAAGTCGTTTACACAAAACGCAGAAGCGAGACGCCTGCCGGTGACTGACATAAATAGACAGTGGTTGTCTACGTTACACGAGGCTGTGACACTCGCAGTGTCAATATCATTTTCCAAGATATATTCTTAATTTCAGTCCCTTTAAATGAGTAAAAATAAATTGAAACAGGGGTGATTATCTTCTTTGCACGAAGAAGAGATGACAAGAGCGAGCAGCCGCAGTCATAGTCAGTTTTATTGACTAGTTAGAGGGATTAGGCTCTAAATAGGTCCACGGTTTGAATATTATAACACACATTAGCTCTTTTATCTCCTCTACCTCCTCTGAAGAAGCTCTCAATGTTTTTTTACTCATGTTAGCCAGCTAACTGCAACAGGAACAGGAAGAAGGCACATGCAGATGATGGACTGATGTCCTTGCAGACTGATGTCTTAATCAGCCCAAATTGCCATCCTGTTGTTGTGGGCGTGATAGAGAGTGATGAGGAAAGATGCAGCAGTCAGACGATGCCAAGTTCAACGTAATTACCGCACAAATAACCTATAATAGTCTATGAAGTTACATAATTATCGTGACACGCTTTTGCCAAATCAAATTGGATCCTTATGGATGGGTGGCAAATGTTCCGTGGCCAGGTACCAGTCACATCTCTGTAGCATGGGGATTGGGAACCACTGCATTTAAAGAAACACCACCACTATTTCTGCAGGCGTAAACTGGACCAAAACCAACTATGATGAAGACTAATAATCTATAAACTATTCAACTCTTCCGTCTTTCTCCAGGGCCTGCATCAAAATGTATCAAAAGTTTTTTCCTCATAGCTCTTCTGGATTCACTTTTCAGGTAGCCGTGAATAAGATTCTCCAAGAGGCTCAGTGAGTGATACTGCCCCCCCTCACTATGTTTGATTCATTCAAGCCCAGGACTCGAGTCGTCCTGGCGTCTCTCCAGAAAACTTTCGGGATGCCGGGTTATGGATGACCGTGGGGCCTCCCTGCTGCACATTCCATTAAAATCTAAACAGGGAACATTATACACCAGAGACGGCAGAGGGAAGAAAGGAAGAGGAGCGGGGGGGGAAAAAACGGAAGAGGAGGAAAGAGAAGGGTGTAGGAGAGGAAGTAGAGCAAACAGAAGAGTTGTGGAACAAGCGGAGATTATGGAGTTGAGGATGATGAAGAGGAATAAGAGGCAGAAGAAGCAAAAAGAGAAAGATGAGTGAAAAAAGGTGGGCTTCTGGGGTGGTTACTGAACATGTAATTAGCCAGTATGTCTGATAAGACACAAAGAATGGCAATCTTAAACTGGATTGGACGTTCTCTAAACTCAGACAAACAGTTCAGATAGCACACAGGATGTTATAACTGGTCTGGGGAAACCCACGGCCAAAAGCCCAGGCATCTCTCACTTTCAACTCCATCATTAATTTTTTTTTAACAACTGGGGCATTTCCTGTTGTACAAATATTCCAAACAATGCTAAAAATATCATAGTCTGTGAAAAATAACTCAAAAGCTGGGGCAGCATCAAGATTAACAGGAAATGACTAAATTGACTTTATACGCAGACTTCCATTTGAATGAATCATTTCTTAGAAAAATGTGTTGATGCCTTTGTAGTTCATGCAGTACCTTTTGAAATACCCACTAAGAAGTGGACGAAGTGGGCAAGAAAAAAACGTCAGAGAAACCTGTTTCACATGATTCATGGAGCATATTTTAGGAAGGTTCTGAATCTTCTGAACGATCGCTTCCAGGTGTTTTAGAGAGGCAGTAAAGCAGAAAGGCCCTGTGGGAGGCACGATCATGATGACTGTCTAAACCTTTGGCATAGCCCACAGAAAAGACTCCACACAAACTGATGCTGAGGAAAGGCATTGCTATTCCAGACATAACACTGAAAACATCAACACAAATAAAACCACACGCAACTAGCACTTGAAGGGAACAATGAAATAGAAGCCTGAATTTTGTAGCCGATTTCAAAATATGTACAAAAGGAATACAAGAAGTTACAAAACAAACAGAAAGACAACTATGAAGGTCATCCCAGTAATCACATGACTCTTAAAGGGCAAACCACATTAACTAATCACAATCTCAAGCAAATTAAACATCAGAAGAGACTGTCCCTTTTCTCCCATATACCTTCTGATTTCCATGGTACCAGAGATAGTAACAGTAAGATTCCAAGAAAAATGATGTGCAGCACAAAAAACAACAAACTGTTTCAAATGTAGGGGAATAACAAGACCTTCCCAGGGAGCATACACTGCTGTCTGTAAATCAGTCTGCTCCTGTCTTGCCGCCTGTGTCTTTCCTGGTGATATTTGCACAAAAAAATCTCACATGCATGGTTGAAATTTTACAAACTTGTTTTAAAAAAAAAAAGGGCCCAGTCACACACACTAACCATTACTTTCTAACTAAATAACTGTCAAGGCTGTGACCAGCCCCTGGCAGACCTCTGACGTCAACAAGGTCAAACAAAGTTAACAGAAAAAATGTCAGCACGCAAGTACATGCGAAGCAGAAGTGTGTCCCTATTAACGCACGTCCACACACTCGCCCAGCATGTCACTGAAAGTGAAGTGTACCCAGTCTTGTCATTCGATTCAAAGTGAAAGTGACTGACTGAAAACCACATGCCCTCTTGAGAGAACAAACAACTCCTCTGCAAAAATGTAACACAACTGTGACCTTATTTGACTTTCTCTTACTCCAGGCCTGCAGTTCTGAGACTGCAACAGTTCTGAGAATAGGGCTGAACTTCACTTTCACCGTTTCACTACTGCTACTGGACCAAACAAAGCTGAAGTAGTTAAAGAGGAACTACACGTTATAATTTCCAATGTACATATAACCACACAGATTCTTTCTATTCCCCCTCTTCAGAGCTTAAAAAAACATATTAAGGGCCTACGAACAGTAACGTTAACTGTGATAAACAGCATGGCTATCTATTGATAGTCCTGCACAGAAACACACATGAGTAGTCTCATAGTAGAGCCGCTAGCCCAGCTACAACACAGGTACGCACACAGTAACTCTCTCAAAAAGGGCCTTAAATGTGGTTCTAGAGACTGTAAAAGCTCCACCAGACTCCCTGTATTTCCAGCGGAGGGTCTGACAGTAGCTTCTCACGGCTGGCTAGCTCTGACTACCAGCTCTACATCGCTGTCCGTACTACACTTACAGAGGTCAGTCAGTGTCCCCCGTGTATCCTGACCCTCTATGCAGCCTCGAGCCCACGCCTCCTACAGCCGGTGCTCCCTCACTCCTCTGTTGCATTATTTAAATATGCTTGGAGAGTGGGTTCTGGCAGAATTTGAGGGTGTAGTTACCCTTTAAGCTCACTTTGGACAAGGTTACATTACTGAAGCTCAGTTCAGCAGCAACATTTCAAGTTACAGCAGCCAAAAACAGTTTCATTACAAACATGGGGTCAAGCAAGGTGCTATGTGTCTGCCATCCACACAAATCACGAGGGTGTTGTACATTTTGCCGCTGTGTAACTCTTTTTACTCAATGTACCATACTCAAGCCTCTCAGCCTACATAAAGAGATTCTCTTTATTACCAAAACCCTTGAACCTGTGTATACGTAGCCTCAGCCATAGTAAAGACATATCCTGGAGGCGCAAAACCACTTCAGTGGTCGACAGTTAAGATAACGAGGACGAGTTAAGTGTTTGCATGTATGCGGGGGTCTGCACTTACACTCTGTCTCTCACACATCTGATGAAGGTAGGCCCTTCCTCCAACAATGACTATCTGAGCATTGCGCGGGTTGCTCAGGTACGCTGCCAGCTGCCTTTGTCTTGATCGGTACCAGCACACATAGAAGAATATCTTGATGATGATGAATATGATAACAACTCTGTGAAGGAGAGAGGAAGGGGAGAAAAGATGAGGGGGTGAGACAGGCATGGGAAGCTTTATGTGTCAGATTTAAACTTTTATTTTAAAAGTTATATACTCACATATACCAGTACAGCTCCATTTTTGTGAGATGTTAATCACTGAGTAGAGGCTCTCATAGCTGGGGAACTTGCTGATCCCTGGCCAAAACCACAACCTGACCTGAAAGCAGCAACAATTTTGAGTCATTTCTCCCTTAGAGGCTATATTCATTACCTTTATTTAATCACTTATAATAACATAGGCCCATAGTGAACACTAACTCACTTTTATAAACCCTGAAGCTCAGAGCATCTCACCACTGTAGCCAGGCTGAGTGAAATGTTCAAGCACTTTCTTTAACTTAAAACAGATGTTTAAGTTTAGCACGACAGCTCCTCCTTTAACTTAGCCACCTGACTAAACGCAAACACAATAAACAGGATTTTGAACTTACTTTACAGCGACAGCTCGGCCTTGTGAGTTAGCTGGAAAGGTGTGCCATTTCCCGTGTCGTTTCGGGGGTTTTAATGCGAGGAAGAGCTCCAGGAACCAGCTGAGGCTACGGCTAGTTTAGCTTAAGGTAGCAGGCCACAACAACAACAACAGCCGCTGCTCTTATTTACCCACGCCGCGAACAAAACAACGACTGAAATTCATCTGCTTTATCAAACATGCCTTCGTGGTATTATATACAAGGTCGCTAGCTAGTTACTCGGCAAGCTACTCGTTAACTTAACATTGAGGGAACAACTAAACTAGCTAGTCCTGTGGAGTTTCAGCTAGCGGCGACTGACCTAGCTCATCCCTGTGCTGCCTTTGGGTGCACACAGTGGGCGGCGTTCACGGGACTGCTGCCTTCAGTGCTTCCCGTAAGCTGCTCCCCCTCAACACGGACGTAACCATTATAATGAATCGGTTAGTTTTTGGCGTTCAAGTGCTGTTGTTGCTGTCAGAAATTATACCTCGAAATGGCGCTTTGGTGGCCGTTGAATTAGAGGCAAGCAATTCATGGAGCTACTTTGTGCCGCCGTAGGAAAATGGAAATTAGTAAGGCCCGTTTCATGTAGGTTTATAGTTGAGGTTTTAATTATTATAAAAAGGTATGGCCGCTTGAGGGTAAAATACCACAAACAGTACAGCTGTCAAAGGATTCAAAATAGTAGTAACAAGTTATCTGCCTCCACATCTCAACAGCAACGTTGTCACAAAAAGGTGATTTGAAAAAGTGATCTTTCCCGGGTTATTGCTAAGGCGTTTCATTGAGGTCCATCATTAATTCTAATATTTCCGAGGGTCATAGAAGGTAGCATTCTGACAATAGGGTAAAAATTGAGCTGCAACATTAATTGATTAATCCATTAGTTATCGACTATTATATTAATAGCCAACTATTTTGATAATCGATTCATCGTTTTGAGTAATTTTTTAATAAAAAGTGTCCAAATTCTCTGATTTCTGCTTCTCAAATGTGAATATTTTCTGGTTTCTTTAGTCCTCTATGACAGTAAACTGAATATCTTTGGGTTGTGGGAAACAGTGATCAACATTTTTCACCATTTTATGGACCAAACTAATCGATTAATCGGAAAAATGATCGACAGATTAATTGATAATGAACATAATCATTAATTGCAGCCCTAGTAAAAATGAGAGTAAATACAGAATATTTTCATAAACTGTGTCACTGTATCATACATGTATATGAATGTATCAAAAATATATTTATTAAGAGGTGAAATTATTCCAATTATTGTTCATTGTTTACATGTACAGTTTAATGTCGAGTCTTCAAAAATGTATTGAAACACTATTCAAAATACCCATTGAAATACATATAAAACTGTAAATGAAGGAGAAATTATAAAATAATATAGAAAGGTCATATGTTCCTATCTCGATTCTTTGCCTCCATCTAGTGGTCATTCTTTTATAACGCAACGCACTGTTTCAAAAAGACAACCAAATACAGAAGTATACAGCAAACAAAGACTAAAATAAATATGTGAATTGAAAGAGAAGCCAATCAGAATATACAGGAGGTGTATGTGACTGAGCTAGTTTCTAATTTGCAACATTTTCAAGATCTCTAAAATGGCAGAGACTTGACACAGTATTTTAATCAAAGGGTAAAAGTTTTGTTAAAATAACTGCCAAAGCCCCCAGTTAAACCATACATCCATCCTGAAAGATCAATCATCCGTAGTTTCAACCCAACACTCTGAGAAAAAAGAAAACAGTGACACTGTATTTTCTGTTGTATGTCTGCTCCTGTGCATAAGACAAACAAACATTTTTTATTACAATCTAAAAGCATCTTTGATTACAAGTTATTTCAAAATTCATGTCATCCTGTAATATTTTAGTCAAAAAACATATTTGTAGCACATGTGTATGATTTGTCAAACAATAACACATAAGATTCAATAATCATTTTCTGTGAAAGAGACTGTGCTTCGCAAAGCTCTTCACCAAATGCTGACCAGCACATTGTTGTGGCAAAGTTTAAATCAGCCCAAACTGTCGATGTTTAACATAACAGCTTTTAATAGTAAATTAATGTTAAATTTACAGTACGTCTTCAGCTATTTGTCCAATAACACAAACACGATGCTTTTTCAGTGAAGTGACACTTCTGAGTCCGTTATCTTTCTTATCGGTTATCTTCCACAATGATGGTCCGTCTTGGGTAGGTGTCCACGTCCACAAATATGTAACGAAACTCATATTTTCCGGTTTCAGGATTCTGTGAAATAACAACAAGTTAAATCATTATCTCAACTTGGCAGATATCTGTAAAATCATTTAAAAAAGAACTGTCTAATTATCACCTCTGTACATTTAGTCTCTGCTGTCACGCGTGGAATTACTTATGGATTTTGGCGTATACTTCAAATGTATAATTTCTGAATATCAATATCAATATCAATTAATGCCATAAGCGGCACTTTAACAAAGGAAAATACCAACCTCTTTTGACTCTGAATGTACAGTTCCTTTGAGGCCTGGCTCAGATCCTTCAATGTAAAACGTAAGTCTCATATGCTTCAGTCCGTCCTTCAGGTACTCCAGGTGACTACAGTGAAACACACACAAAGAGGATCAGAATACTGTAATACTTCAGCACGACCACCATACAGATGCTTACTTATGTATTACTGTACAGCCTCTATACATATGAAGACTTTTTTGTTATATTATTATTACCTCACTGACAGATTGATCGAAGGAATAAAAGCATAAATTAAAGTGTCATAACTGGAAAGAAATGTGCAACTTATTCACTACCTCATGTATTAATAACCAACCAGCTTATTTGAACAGAGTAACAAAAGTCCCACCTGACTTGCTGCCTCCTTCCTCGACGGGTAGTCTCCCCGTAACACTTGATTGGCTCCCCAAAGGCACCGATCACCTACAGTTTCAATTAGCAAACATGTTGTAGTTTCAACAGGAGATAACTTCAAGAATTGCATGACATAACTTCACAAACTGTCAGAGTAGGTATCTACATAACATGCAATACAATAAGTGTCACAATAAAGTCATGCATTCAGTGTAACAGCCTGCCTCAGCAGCCTGTCATCTCATTCTTACCTCTGGGTGTAACCTGACTTTGTTGAAGGCCTTTCCGTAGATTTTATTTGGACTTGAGGAAGAAAACAGCTCCTGGAACACCACATATAACAGCCCACCTGAAACACGCACACAGAACAACACATATTAGTGCCTATATCCGTTATTTCACTTGAAATGAGATGATAAACCTGCTTGTTTGTGATGGAAACTCTTGAGGTTGTGTAGTCACCTGTCACTCCAAGCCCGATGAGGACAACTATCAAGTAGGTGAAGTCTCTGCCAGCTTCTTTCACTGGAAGATATTGAGGGTGGGAGTTATTAGACAATCAGTAACTAACAGTTCGGTACTTTATCAAATGCAAACAGATGCCTGCTTTCTTCAATAAATAAATTATGTGTTTCTTGGCTGTTGGATTGGACCAGACAGACAATTTTAAGACATTGCATTGGACTCTGATCACTTGTGATGATTTGTCAGGATTCAGATACGACTTATAGACTCAATCATTATTGTGACTGAGTCTATAAATTACATAAATACATTATAATCTATTAGAACATAAAATACTGGAATAATCAATAATGAAAGCTGCTGCTGCAGAGGAAAAACAATCTTGCTACCTCTAATATGCTGCCCTACTGTGCATATGGAAAAAGTCCACCTACATTTCTGCACATATCCTGTAATTGCTTTGACAGGTTGGAAAATATCTTATCATGCAATTTATCTGTATCAGAATCAGCTTTATTGACCACAGGGAAATTAACTCTCAATGAACTTACACGGAAATGGACATAACAGCTAAGAACAAGGACCACAAAGCTGAACAAATAAAGGTAAAGCATAGACAGAGTATTATGTACACACGTATATGAAAAACTAGGTGTATATACTGTACAAATATACATAAAAGCATCAATCACCAACAACAAATAAAATATCTATATACAAGTCAAGTGTTATTGTAAGTTGTAAACAATACAAATAGTGCAAAGACATAAATATTGAATGGATAAGCATGGACTGGATGATTATGTATACATGTCTACATACTATAAAATAAATACAGTACAGCATGTATGATTTATATTGACAGTGCATGATGATAATTTACATTTATCTGTATGTCTTACCTTTCTGTGCAGCTGAAGGCTTTGGGCTCCCGCTCTGATACCTGGAAACCGACCTGTCTCTCTCCTCGGGGCTGCTTTTATTTCTGGCCGTGGAGTCGACCCACACACCCCGCCGTCTCTGTGCCTGGATGAAGCAGCTCAGCGCGGGCACGACGCACGAAGGAGCCCCGGCTCTTCTGTGGAGGGTCAGTCCTGACACTGTCGACACCGCCCTGTGTGTGTGGATGAGTTTGCATTTCTGCACGGAGAGCTGTGTCGCTGTCTGTTGTAGACTCCGGTGCAGAGCTTTCAGTATCTGAGTGTAAGCCATTATGTCCTCTGTGAGTTAGCTTGAACTCCAGTTACCTGCACAGCCCAGTCAGTAAGCACGGTCAACAGCTGGCTGGCTGGCTAACGCACAGCACGCTATAATAACATAAAACTGACTTATTATACAACATGAAAGCACAATTTACAACATTAACTAACCTAATGTGTTACAAAGGTGGTCTGTCTCAAGCCAACCATGCTATTTGTAGTCCTGAGGCGCACACTTCTGTCGTCACGCACTGTTTGAAGGATTCATGGGAAACTGAGTTCTTAATGTGGCACCAAATGTGGCTTTACAGAAAACAGTCTACACACCTTCACAGGTAAGAATACATTCATGGCATTATTAGTAGTTGTTAGTAATATTAAAATGGTGAAAGGTATATAAACTTTTTTTAAAGAAACAAACACAAAAATTTACTTCTTCGCATCATAAACCAGATGGACATTTTTTATCATTAATTTTTATTCTCTGTTTTTTCTGATTGTGGTAGGATTAGAATCAGGGCCGTAGCCAGGATTTTAGACGTACTGAGGTCATGGGTCCAAGTCCACCTGACACCCCCACCTCCAAACAACCCCCACAGAGAATTCTGCACAGACACCAAAAATAAAGTATCTAAATTGTTTTCTAAATTATTTTTCTCTCACTTGTTGATAGTGGAAACAAGCTATGAGCAAAACGCCAACATATTATCACATTTTCAGTTGAACCTCTGTTAGCATACATTTACCTATGTTCACAACCAGTCCAATGTCCACTGTACTTTTAGCTCTGTTTTTGGTCTCCACCAACTCCTGGCTCTTTAGCTGCTAAATGCTTCACTGCGTTCACCAGCTAGTCACTAACTTTGTTTCTCTGCCGTCTGGTGCTGGGCAGGTAGCATACAGTGAGTTCATCTGAACCTTTTTGTTGAATACAGTTGCTTCAGCTGAAGCAGCTGTTACCCCTTTTCCACCAACATGGAACTGGTTCTGTTCCGGTTCACGCACATAATTTCGAACCGTTTGGAGCATTTTGACCAAAAATAAATTGGTTCTGAACCCAAAAAGTTGGAACCAAAACATAGCAGGTTTTCCTTGACCTGAAGTGTGAACCGTGACGACATCAGTGGGCGTGTCATATTCTACAGGTTGGAAAGAGAGGATGGAAAAGTCATTAACAGTTGGTCCATGCTTGTTTTTTGGATAAAAACAAATATCTGTAATAACAGAACAAAAGCTTGCAGGTAGCCTAATCAATGCGATCCACCATCTTGCTACTACTGTTTACTTCTGTTGTGCATTGTGCAACACCCTCCGTTGATGATGCATCCTTGATTATGATGGTTCTGCTCAAAACTGGTGGAAACGCGGGCTGGTTCACTAGATAGCACCAAGGCTCCAAGAATCCTGAACGGAACTGGTTCAAGAACCAGATCCAGATAAATCATTAAAAGCACTCTATGGAGTTTTTAACTAGTTCTGAAACAGTCTCAATTTAATACCGATGCCTCTATATGACCTACATAAACAAACGAGACCAACAGCGAGAAGATTGGCTATTTCTATTAGTTTCTAATAGTTATTCTTAATGCCTGCCACCGGGTCAGATTTTTCCACAACATCAGACGAAACGGCACTGGGGTTTGCTCTGTCTGAATTCCAGTTGCTTCAGCTGCTAACTGAAGGTCCGTCTGAGGAGCTGCCGCCCGCTCTCCTCCTGGCGAAGTAGTCTCCTTACAGTGGGGAGTGAAGCAGAAGGAACATGTAATCCGAACGTTAGGTGAAACACCACCACCTCTGTCCACAGGGACCGCCAAAATCAACATAAAATGAAAAGTTCCATTGAGCTGCTTTAAGTTATTTGCCTAAAC
>NTHP01000019.1:3275919-3318726 GCA_003416845.1 Oplegnathus fasciatus | reverse complement strand
TCAGCATATAAAATATTTACCCTGTGTTTTTGAATAATTGAAAAACTCTCCCAGGTTGCTAAAATTCCCAGAAAAAATATTGAGGACATGACCTCAGTATCCTCACTGGTAGGTACGACCCTGAACAGAATAGATTAGAATAGAAAATTGGATGTTACTGACGAAATAAATCATCACAATATATCAGTAAACATTAGTTTATTGAAAACATCTGTCCAGCATTTTCTTAATGTTTTATCAAATAAATATGCAAATGGGTTAAAAAAAACACCACAATGCAATGAAGTTTGACAGAGAGAAAGACAGAAAAAACAAATGAATAATGTTCAGACATCAGTGGAAGTGGGAATAAGTAAAGGTTAGTTGATGGGTCAGTAGAATCATGTATATGCACCTGTTTATGAACTTTAACATCACTTTATTTCAAACACTCTGCTTTTCCGTCTTCTCAACAAGGCTTTCTGTAATTGTTTAGATATAAAAACAACCTGATACTCTACTGTAAAGACATCAAAATAAGAAATATAACGTGAAATCAGCAGCTGAAATATGCAATTCCATATTTTGATGGTTACATGAAAATGATTTAAAAAAACCTGATTCAGTTTTTTTTTTCTCCATGAACAACTTTACATTAAAGGTACTCTATTTTTCAAAAACCAAAGTTTCAGTCCTGTATCTGAAATTATCAGTGTTCCATGGCTNTTTTTTTTTTTTTTAATTTTTCTCATCACAACACTCTACATTGGTAAAGTTACTCAGGGCAACAGTTCGCTCAAGATGCAAGGGAGAGAAACCTTAGCTCCGAATGCTGTCAAACTTGGCAAGATGCAGAGGAATGATGCATCTGTCTGATGTATCTGCAGAGAAATGAAAACACTATTACTTTAAGTCTGTTCTGGGCCCTCCACTTTTCTCATCTGCTGCCTGGGCTGCTTGTGATCAAATTGGTTCAGACTTACTTAATTACTGAGGTGTCCGCCTCTATCTATATTCTGGCAGATGAGTTTGTGACTTTGTGTGCGAGTGTGTGTGTTTAAGAGAGAGAGAGAGAGAGAGTAAAGAGGAGAGCGACAGAGAGAGAAAGCGTGTGTGAGCTTTTTAGATATCTATAGAGACAATAGAGACAACACACAGACATCAGCACAATGTATGCATAGAAAAGAAACATATTTTATTCAGTATCTGCAGAAATATGGGTGTGTGTATGATTGTGTATATATGGAGGAAAAAGAGAGTGGAGGGCATGGATGTAAATAATACATACGGGACATTGAATACAGAAAAGAATGTACACATAGATGGTAAATACCATAAAAATTGACACAGTAAGAAGAAAACTTGGACAATGACAGAGCGTAAGAAAAAAAGACGTCATATGCAGGTGTGTGTGAATTGTGTTCATGTCATTGTGCTCACAGCTGATCTACTCTTCTCACTTTCCACTTCATGTTTTTTTCAGAGTTTTCTACTAAACCATCCTGCCAACAGTGAGTGTTGTTAGAGTGTGAGGCTGATCCGTCCCTTCTGTGGTATATATGGGGTTAATCTCATCAGGACAAACACAAAAAAAGTCAATTAACTTGTCTGTCAGATACCTGTGATTACCTGTGATTATTTGAACTGTCTAAGACTCGTTTTATTGTCCTGTCTTGTGAAACAAATCCTTTTTTTGGTTTGGGTTCTGGTCTTCCCTCTAAAGCAAATCAGCCACAACAAATAAACCAACATCTAAAAAAACCACATGATTGTGAGACATGGATAGCTGACAGTTTGAGGACACACTAAAGGGACAGAGGAACTACTGACCAAAAGCCAATAAAACAAAGAAAAAAGGTGAAGCTTTATTGTTATTTATTTTACAAAGCATCAGTAAAATCAGCCCTGAAAGATAATTTGAGCAACTGTAAAAACTGTCATCCGTTCAACTTGCCCTAGTATAAAAGTCTGTTTTAATACAAAGATATTAAGCTCCTACAGTAGAAGAGAAGACAAACAGACTTGAAGTAAATATGTTTGCCAAAAAAACCCTTCAAAATAAGAATGGCTGTCAAAAAGTTAGTCAACATATTTAAAAGGGAGTTTGTGTTAAAATGAAAATGATGAAATTCATCTGCACAATCCTCTTTACCTAATGATTTAGCTAAGCAACAACATGCAATGCAATTAATTAATTTTGAAGATATCCCACCACTTCCTATGTCCATATGACTTGTGTATTAGTAGATGGGGGCTCCTCATATTTTAATGTTAGTATGTTAATGCTTTAATGGGTATAAAAGAAGCATGCACAAGCCACACAACTCGGCTTTGAATTGTTATCCAAATGAAACTGCTTCTGGTTATTCCAACAGTATTAGATTTATCTAGGTTAGTAATTAATTGAGTTTAAGTCCAATTTTCACTAATAAAATAAATCCTAGATTTGACAAATGGCAAGCATCTATAATTTGCTATTAAACTCATAATATGTGTGCTACAAATTTGAAAAATGCATGCTAAAAAATTAACTTGAAGATGTTTGATCACGTTCATTTTGTTATCAGCGAGGAATCTATGACAATGGCAGATATGTTATATAAATATGTCCCAAATTTAAAGTGAAACAATGAATTAATCAGTAATCGTGTTCATTCTAAAGGTCCATTTCTTTCCAGTGAGACAAAAAAATCTGGATTGACCGCAGTACGCACAGAGCTGACTGATTTTCAAAACTTTCCCGCGTCACAGCATCGCAGCTGGAGTGTTTTCATCTAGTCCTTTGTGTTCGTCTTTGCACATGAATTCTCGTTACACATATTCAATATCCTTTTCGTCAAAGTGTCCCATCATCATCATCATCATCATCATCAGCATCATGCTGGTGTAAATCTCCGCTCCGCTTTTTCATATGTCAGTGACGCCCGTTCGTACTGATCCAGGATTGCACTATTCTCAAGAAGTCTACATGATGGAGACAATGCAACATAATGTAGAACATAAGCAGACACACACACACACAACAGGACAGCACATTTTTCACACTAAAAGACAAAACAATGGGTAGCACTTTATGTGTCTGCTCCATCATATGCAAGCATAAAGCTGCAAGCATGAACCTCTATAGCTCTGCATTGCCTTAAATTGACCTTTTTAATCAATTCAATTCATTCAAGTAACTTCTTTTATTATATTGTGCTTATTGCAACCTCATGAAAGCACAGTCGTGGAGCACACACATGAACTGTTACACACAGGCATAAATACTATAACCAAACACAAAATCGATAACTACAAGTAACATAAATCATGCAAAACTACAGAGGAATTCTGTGTCAGTGTGTGATCAGTAGAGGTAAGCTATTTAAATGATCTCAATGTGCTTTCTTTAGCGTGTGCTTAAGTTACTGAAAACATGTGGGATTGTGTCTGCGTTCAAATGTGTGCTTTTATGTGTGCTTAACAAGTGTCTATACTATATTTGCTGTAGGCCTACTGGGAGAAAAGTGCAGAGGTTAGACACATTATTTGATAACAGCTCCAACTAAAGATGATTGAAAAAGTCCATGCTAATGAATATCCACTGAGTGATACAGTGTATGACCTCGGGAGGACATACAGTAAACTTGAGCATCACAAACACTTCAAACAAACTCACTAGGAGGGCAAGATGGCTGCAAGCAGGAAAAACCATCTTGGTGAAAATGAACAATTAAAAAAACTTAAAAAAAACCAACATAAAATATAAACCCGCGCAAAAATCACAGAAAAGGAAACAGAACTTACATAAAAGTATATACTGACTGGGCAAATGATGACTACACAACATATAAAGATGTCGATTGTTGGATAAGGGTGCTTACCTTGAGATTGTCTCTTAGACCCTAGTTGTGTTGTACTCTGATTCATGTTTGCTCAAAGAGCCAATGAGGCAGAACCTGAAATGTCATGGCTCTTTCATTTAATATCAAACTCCTTTTGCATAGAGAAGGTCAGAATGCATAATGTGCTACATAACAGCAATAAACGTCATTAGTGCTTTGCTAGTCTCTGGGAGCCTTGCATGCAGACTTGTAGAAAATTAATAAACAGTCAAGAACACTCTGGAAAGAGCACATAGAGAGTGCATGCAGGAAAAAGGTTGCACGTTCAAAGTATTCTCTCCAAAAATGTACTCTGATACCTTCGCATAGAGTTTTTGTAAACATATACAGTTACTTTTCAAGCAGTCAAGGTGCAAGTACACAGTAAAATACTTGTTTCTTGTTATAGAAAATCTTGTTCATGCCAAAATGTTGAGCTATATGGAATATAAGTCATATATTTTCAGTATCACAGTTAGGAGTAGAAATGCATATTTTATAATAATTTGCATTAATGTCAATGAAGTTAGTCATCTCTATGAGGCACTGGTTCAAGCCCTTGTGTTAACAGTCAAAACTGGACATATTAAAGAATTAATATCTTCTAAAATGAGGTCTGTATTGGCTTAAAGAGCTCTGACAAGCCTCAAAGCACAGCAGAGTTTATAGACGTAAGCTATAAATGAACATTTGAGGAAAACTATCAGGGGGAGCTTGACATGTTCAAGGATGGGCATGCAAGAGGGGGCAAATTTGTCTTATCATAATTTAGCCCTTAATGATAGAAAGGGGAGAAAGAACAAGGATCAATGCAAAAAAAAAGAAGCTTATCGTAATCTTGAAAAAATGAGAGGAAGAGGAAGAACAAAGCTAAAATAAGAGGAAAACAAAAATAAATGTAAGTATCCCACACACATTTCAAACATCCCCGTAGTTAACTCTAGGGTTGCTGTTCTTTCCTCATCAGAAATCTATGGATACTGACCGCTGTACTGCCTTTTCGTGGCGTGAAAGCCGGTGGCTGGTGGTGGGAACTTCTTCCAGGTCGTCGTCCAGGTCGCATCCATTGTCCGCTGCCTCTTGCGAGTAGCTGTGCTTCATGACCAAGATGCTCCTGCGGTTTCCGGTGGCCGGCAGCAAGGGCCGCACTGCCATGGGCGGCTGTGGAAGGTCTGTGAGCAGGGTGGCGGCCGCTGCGTCTCGAGCGCTCAGGTTCCCGCGGCTCCCCCGTCCACTGAGCGACAGCTGCGATATGTGGGCGGAGCCGGGGTTGGAGGTGGAGCCACAGTGGTGATCGTGGACGCAGCGTGAGGAGGCACGGCGAAGGGCGTGGTAGTTCTCAAAGTCTTCCGCCAGGTCGACTAAGTCCGCTGAGGCCGCCGCGGCTGTGGTGGCGCTCCGTAAAGTACACAGCTCATAGTGAGGCGGCTCGAAGACCTCTTGGAACATGGTGGGGTCAAAGTCCTCACGCCGCAGGATGTACTTTTTACGTGGCTGCTTGATCTGGACGATGACAGAGACGATGAGGAGGATGAGGACGATGCAGCAGGTGACCCCAATGATGGTCCCGTTTGTGTTGTTCAGGTTGTCCAGGATGTTGGCTTTCCTCTTCTCTGTACAGCGGTGGAGAGACAGCACAGCAGAAAGGGAACGTTTATGAGAATATGAAGTATTTGGCTCTGTAAGATGTCTTGCAAAACATGTGAAGATAACCATCACATTGAGAAAACACAACTATGATTACCAACTCTATTCCCAGTTAATTGGCCATTTGCTAAACCCCTCGCACAAACAGTGGTTGTCCAATCATAGCTTAACAACCGTAACTAGGCACAGCAGGCCTGTCAGGCTTTGGATTTCTCTAGGGGGTGCAGTGAGAGAGAGACTCTGTATATAAAGAGTTTGGATGGTGGTTTCTTTTTTCAGCCTTTCCAAGGCCAAAAATACGAGAGCTAAAGTTTAAGGGATGGTCAACTCGTGTGACATCATTCCCAGCTCCAACTTCTGACTTCCGAGGCAAATGGATGGCAGCATTACTTCCAAGGCTGGGGGCATTTCATACTACATTATTTTGTGAGGTTATGTTAAAAAAGCCCAGTTCACAACTACAGTAGCACACAACTGTGTAGTATTTCTCCATTGTGTGGACGCTGGCTGTGGTTGCTGCTATATCAGAGTGTGAGCTAACGTGTCTTGCTTTATTGGATCTTGGGAAGTTTACACTCCAGCAAGTCCAGGCTTTTCTCTTGTAACCTTAAATGTTTGAAAATATTAACAACTAGGCATCTAAAAACTCTGTCTTGCTTTTCCGAGTATGTAAGCTAAGCAGCCAAACAGGGTTATGTTGGAATGAAATAACATCATACTTAAAATATTACGACTAACTAGCTCTACACCGCAATACAAGAACAATGCAGGCGGCAGGGNGTTGTTTGGTCCATAAAATGTCAGAAAATGTTGAAAAATGTTGATCACTGTTTCCCAAAGCCCAAGGTGACGTCCTCAAATGTCTTGTTTTGTCCTCAACCCAAAGATATTCAGTTTCCTGTCATAGAGGACTAAAGAAACCAGAAAATATTCACAGAAGCTGAAATCAGAGAATTTGGACACTTTTTCTTAAAAAATGACTCAAAACGATTAATCGATTAACAAAATAGTTGGCGATTAGTTTAATAGTTGACAACTAATTGATTAATCGACTAATTATTGCAGCTCTAGCAGGTGGGTCATCAGCTAGTGAGGATGCTGACTCATTGCAAGGGACCTGTTAGCTTTAGCCTCAGTGTTTTAACACAATATCATGTATATAGCCATTGAGCATATTTAAGAACTCTTCACAGGTTTCTTGTTTTAGCTTGAAACATTAAAAAGTCAGCCAGAGACTGCGATCTTAACCAACTTATGTAGCTAATGTCAGCTTAATTAGCTGGCTAGCTACAGCGGATAAAATGACAGCTGTCATTTCTGAAGACAAAATCAACCGTCACCCATTATTTAAAGTATTACTGAGAATTTCGAGAGGTTATTTGCAACTGTTATCATTGTAAACGGCCAACGACTGCTTCTATGTAATTGTTGTGCACATGACAATAAAGATCTTGAATCTTGAAAAAAAAGCATTATGTGCCATGCCAGAATGGAAAGCTTGACAGGCATAGCAACAGTAACTAAGGGGGGTGTGGCTTAGCAAATGGTCATAAAGATTTCCTTAGCAACAGCTCAAAGAAGGACCTTATAGCTCACATGTAAAGAAATCCTTTAATGGACCTTATTACGTACAAGACTAAGGCCGTGACTTTCATGAGCTATCAAAAAGACGGTCATGTTGGGTCATAGCTGTAGTCCATTCATCACAGGGGAAACCACAAAGAGTCGCACGGACTAACAGCGTGTGGAGAGGCAATCTGTGACATTTAAATGCTGGATGAACATGTAGCACAGCACGCTGTGCTTCAGTGACAGTGAATGGTTACATACAGAAGTGTAAAGGAAAAAGGAATAGAACTTGACATTTTACCACTAATGAGGACAAATGTGGGTACTGCGGTGGACCTATGCATTACTAGAGCGGAGAGAAGGCGGAAGACGGAGTAACAGGCTGAGAAACATGGCTTCTTCTTCTTCTCTGCTGAGTTCTGCACAATTTAAAAACTCAGACTGTACTGTAGGGTGGAAAGGTATCTTAGTGTGAGTGAGGAATAGGCCATGCAGGGTTTACTTAATTGATTCAATTTGTCATTGGCTCTGCTTAAAGAGAGTTACAGTACTGTATATACAGAATACACAAGCATCTATGTGTACAGCTTTTCTATCTGAGCTAAAGGAAGGTGTGGGCTGGGAGTTTACTGCAAAAAAACAGGAATTGAAGAGAAACTGCACCAGTTTATGCCTATGTGTACGTATATGTGTGAAGGAAAAACAAACTGGTACACATCTTAACTGCAAACCAAGCACAACAATGTAATGATCGTGAAAAACACATTGCATTTATAGACGTGGGAGTGTCAATGCTAGGTGGCTCAGGAGAGCTACAGTATAGATCTCATCTTACTGTATGTGTTTGGAATACAGTGATGGGCCATGAAAGGTCAGGAAACAGAAGGCTAATTAATTGGCAATATAATGCAGAGAAAAACTGGCTTATCCCCAGAGTCTTCGCACATCTCAGCTAATTATTGGAATGGCATCATATAAGAAGATGCTCCAATAAGGGAACCTCAGTTAGAGGTGCAGATAAAGTACGGAGCTGCCAGTAGCGAGACACTGGGGATCAATGTATAGCGCTACAGAGGAAATGAAGAAATTGACAGTATAACGAAGCCAGGGAATACACAGGAGCTCACTTGCCTTGAGGCATGGAAACAGGATAAAATAAGGGCAAAAACACGGACAGTGGGGAAAGACATTTTCAAGTGTCTAGTCCTTGTGCATTGACCTGGACAAAGACCAGGATCAATTGTGGGTGAGTTCAAGTTGTGACCAGTCACATAAAATTAAATGTATGTATATATATAATTAAATTAGATATTAAATACAATATTATTATTAAATACTAAAAGCTTTACAAAAATCTAAAAAGCCAACAACTCAACAAAGTAATTCTGATTAAGTTAACTTGCTTTACGAAACCAGGAATTTACAATCCAAAATACTGACTCAAACTATTGAAACCCCTGAAAACTATTTACTATACTACATGTATTTCTCTTTAACATTGTATGACTGGATCATTGACAATCAAAGCATAAAGTAAAGTTTAACATGGAAAAAACAGTGACCGAACAACCTGCTAACTGTCATGAAATTCTGATTTGAATGTAGCCAAATCCCGATTGGTGCACAGACATACGTGACATCACTTTCTTCCAACTACCTCCTTCAAACCAGTGAGAAGAGCACAGAGAAATCAGAAATATAGAAATTTCTCAAATGAAGTACTGTAACCAAAAGGGTTCAAACTTTGGCAGAAAATATCATGCTCACGTACGATCCCATCACTCATAGTAAGAAGCTGATCGATTTTTTTCAGTGACTTTAAATTAAAAAAATATTGCCAGAAATGGTATAAAAAAAGAAAAACTATAAAAGCAACTAGGAATCACAAAATGTTATGTAAAATGTGTAATCTTGTTAATAGTAGTACCAGTGCTGTCATGGAGGCAATACTGATAAAGCCTTTAGTAGTATTAATAGCATAACCAGGGGTGACACAAGAAATACTAATGGTACCTCTGTGTAGCACTAGATTGCTACTGCTATCCAGTACTATTAATAGCTGTATTAGTGTATCAGACTCAAACCCACTCTGTCTCCCTGTCGCTCTCCATGCTGCTGAAACATTCAAATGTAGTCTCTCTTCATGGAGCTCAATTGTAACATCTCACCTTTGCACTGGTTCTCATCCCAGGGGTAGACACAGTTCTGCATGCCATTGCACACCAGCGTGTTGTTTATGCACATGTTACTGTGACAGAAGAAGGCATCTGCGTCACATGGAGCTGGAAAGGGATAGAGCAACACAATAGTTAACACACTGAGGGCTTTTATATGCTACAAGTACATAAAGAGATTGCAGAAATCTACTGCAGTACTATCTTCACTTAACTGAAACATCATCCTGTGCTTACTCACTTGTAATCTAATCAGAAGCCATAGAAACACTTAAAAATTTCCAACTACTTTTTAGAGAATTTGCCATCATTAGCAGCAAATGTGTGGGACACTTAGATATGCAGCAGCACAAATCAGCATTTGAAGTACAGCTGAAGAGAAGTTCCAGTGTGCCAGATTTTGAGGAAATAAATTTGGACAGGCATTACTCAAATCAGACCTGTTCCCCCCGAACCCATCTGTTCTTCATGAATTTTCATCCGTATCCTCCTCTTCAAACATTTGCAGAGACAACTTGTGGATATGAATGAATTTCTTGGAGTGCGTGTGGTGTCTGGAAAGAGCCGTGACATTTCACAATCGTCTGCACCCAGAACAAACCCAAAACAAATTCCTTCCATTTATGCAAGATTGTTGTATATTTTTCCTCGGCGAACAGCCCCTGTCAACACAAATCTAAACCGGGCCATAAACAAAGAGCGTGTCCTGGAACACATGATCCATCATGACACCTGCCCTCCAAGAGCGGCCTGTCTGAGACACACCGCCATCAGGTCTCCACCTTTCTATGACAACAGCGCGAGAGGCAGAGCCGCCCGTCAGCGAGACGTGGTCGTAAAATCAGCGTGATAATGTTACGTGCCCAATTGTAACATATGTATACGACGATGGAGCTATATAATTTAAAGCCAAGGTGCCCTTGCTCTCAACAACCAATCATACTAATGCATGAGCCAGCTGATTGGCCAATTCATTGCTTCCTACTGCCAATCACAGTGAGGAACAGTGCCATGGTGAGATAACCACTAGCTAAAATAGTTTGTCCAATTTAATAAACAGTGTATAGTGCAATTTCACTGCCACTTGGTAGAGATCTTATTATAGGATTTATACAGCATTAGTCATCTCTTTAGCATCCCTGGTTGTATTATGGTAGGCCATTGCAGACAATGGCAACATATGGCAATATTGGATTTAGAGGATTTTTGCATCAATGTGACATGATGTTTCACTGGATTAGCCAAAAAACACTTTTCCCCATCTGGTTCTATTTATTTATGAAGTTTCTAAACTGACTTTCCTCACTTTTTTGTATTTGTTGCCATATAAAATGACATACAGATGGGGGACAAATTAAAGGAAAGCCCTGAATAAAAGAGTGGAGAAACATGTCAAATACAGACACTTCCATGCACCAGGGCTCACTGAATGGTTTGGTGAGTATCAAAATGATGTGAATAAAATGCTGCAGCCTTTGCAGTCACCGGATCTCAACCCAGTTTCACACCTATGGAAGATTTTGGATCAATGTGTAAGACAGCGCTCTCCACCACCATCTCCATATCACCAAATTATATAATATAAACTTTTATCTTCAAATCTATTTAGTGCTGTCTGTGACTGTCTCTGATGCTATATGTCCTTTTGTTATGTCTGGGTTTGTTTGTTTTTCTTTCTATCTGCTGCACTCAGGTCTCTCTTGCAAAAGAGATCCTGATCTCAATGATATTACCTGATTAAATAAAGGTTGTATATATAAATGAGGGAACATCTTGTGGGGGAATGGTGTTCATCACCATACTAAGACACTTCATGTTGGTTTTTCCTTTAATTTGTCACCCATCTGTATATTGTGAGAAGATTTTAGCCATGTCATTCACCCTAGGCAGACATATACACACATAATGCCAAGAGTAACAGTAGTGGAAAAAGTATTCAGATCCTTGACTTAAGACAAAGTAGCAATACCACACAGTAAATATACTCTACTACAAGTAAAAGTGCCCAGGTATTATCAGCTAAATATAGTTAATATACTTAAAAAGTATTTAAAGGTATGTTGTATTATTATCACTGATGCATTAAAGTGCAAGCAATATTTTTAATCTTATAGCTGGTTGAAGTGGAGGTAATTTTAACTATTTTACACACTGTTGGGTTGCTAATTTACCTATGTTGTAATTTACCTCTGAAATGTCGTGTGGTAGAACTAAAAAGCGTAATAGCGTAAAATACAAATACTCAATACCCAAATATTGTACTTACTGTAAGTGTAATTCCACCACTGCAGAGTAGTATTAAAGAATCACCCATTGCAAGTACTATCCACTAGTATACATACTATCCATTACGCACATGGTGGAAAAGTATGTGAAGGGTAAAAGTATTTTAAAACCACTTTCAGTTTCTGAATGTTCCCAAAGTTACTTATTTGCCACCTACATGTGAATATAATGGATGGCTCTATTTAGGTGCTGGCTGTTGTGGATGAGACGTCCAACTCCCCCGTCTCTCTCTCTCTCTATCTGTCTCTCTCTCTCTCTGTATGTCTCTCATTCTCTCTCTTTATCTCTCACTCTCTCCCCTCTCACACACAGCACTGGCACTGGGTACTAAAGCAGCTTGCCAGTGGTATGGCAGAGCTGGGGACTATTTGACAGTGTTACCACTGTGATGTATGGCTGTTTTCATCCCAGCACTCATCCCAAGTGAATAATAACACACCAAATTAGAGTGACTTATCTCTATCTGTCTCTGTATCCCGTCCTGTCTGGGCCTTTGCCAGCATATCCTGAGTCATATTGGCTCTCTGTGTGTGTTCTGACACTCCTCTTCTCATTTTCTCCCCCTACCTCTGTTTCTCATCCTTTTTCTTTCACACTGTATGTGCCAAAGCTGTAACAGTTTTTTTGTGTTAACAACCAGCAGAGGGAGCCCACTCCTTCTCCTTTTGCTACTGAGCCCTACCGTCTCCTCCACACACCACGGGGCGAGACCAGACGTTATAAAGAGTGAGATCCACACTAATCTCCTGCGAAATTAATTTCAAGACATTCTGTAATAAAAGTGCCCTTTTGCCCACACAGAAACATTCCCAGTCACTGCTGGAAGCATAAATTAACTCCTAAATGAGTGGCTGATGAAAATAGTCTGGGTGTCTCTGCAGAGGGGGGCTTCTGCAGTGAAGCGCCAGGAGCAACACATGGTTATAATGAATTTTTTAAATCAAATAACCATTACAGAGCTGTGTTTTGCGTGCTTTTGTTCTACAGGAGTGTAGTTAGGCTATTTCTAGGAGACGAGGATGATGTGTCTTTACCCGTATTTTGTCTGCTGTTGTCAATGTTGTTTTCCTTTGGCAATAATAATCTTTTTTCAGCACTCGCACCTGCAGTGATGTAATCGCTCACTTGCTCTAATTTGCAATATTACTGCCAGTTACAGGTTATGCGCTGCTGCTTCTTGTTTTTAACCCATAGTGTTACTTCTTGACACTACTTTTTAATGCTATATTTTTCTTTTTCTTCAATCATTGTCCAATTAATTAACATTTAATATGTTTAATATTAAATACTGTAACTCTCTCTGGGAGTGGGAGTCAGTCATCCTACTATCTTACCAGCAGCTTGTTCAAAATGCTCCTCACTGCTACCAAAGTACTGGCCTTTAAATGATTTGATTTGTTTTTAAAGCACGGCATGGACTGGCACCAGCTTACATCTCCGATCTCCTTAGTCCCTATTTTACATCCAGACTCCTCAGATCCTCAAAGACCAAAGGTGGCCGAGCCTTTTCCATTGCTGCTCCCAAACTGTGGAACAGTTTACTGCTTCTTCTTCCCCATTTTTTACCACTTTTAAGTCCTGGCTAAAGAACCACTTTCCTACAATTGCCCCTTTATTATTAACATAACTAGCTTTAATTTTATTTTCAGTTTAATTATTTAATTCTATTGTAAAATTTTCTGTTCAGTACTTTGGTCAACACTTTTTAACGTGACTTGACTAATGCATAAAGTTCTTCTATTCTTAAATATGTAAGCATTGCTAGATTATGCTGTATGTAAATACACCGGGCAAAAACAGTGGGTTTTGTCAGCAGATTAAGTGGATAACATTTACTGCTAAATCCCAGTCCATGGAATTTCACCAACCCCTGGATATAAAGCGATCCATCCATCCATTCAGCACTGCTTCCTGTCTTATCATACGCTGCTGTACAATGCTGCATTCTAATATCTCCACAGTATTCTTTTTAATCCCAAAGCGACCAAGATAAGAGATGATATAATCTGATCTAAGACCTAGCAAAGATCCATACGTTAACAGACATTAGCATGCTGTATTGTTCACAACTGCTCTCATGCATACAGTAAAGAAGCTTTGCAAGAAGTGATGTGTGTAGTGAAGCCAGAGCAAATTTCCATCTGCAGCCCCAGAGACGGGTATCTGTTGATGAAGCGTGACAATGCTGACAGCTGAGATGCCACACAGGCACATTTATCATCTAAGACATAATTGCTTCATTGATAAAGATAGGCCTCACTTTCTTATACTTCAGATTGGTAATCTTATACTGTAGTTCTGCATAGCAAGAATGTGCGTGTGTGTGTGAGCCTGGAAACAGAGCAGATCAGTAGTATCAGCAGGTGTGAACACAGCACAAGCGATAAAGGTGGATGTTCGCATTTGGGAGCACGGCTCTCCCGCCGGAGCATCTCACTGGGAGTCAGCAGCTGCGAATGGTTCTCTAAAAGCTGCTGGCCCCACTGGGAACCAGCAGCTGTGAAAAAACATATAAAGGCTTAAGATCTACTGCAGCAAGGGAGCGCTTATTGTAAAAACTGCTCTATAAGCTGCAAATCCAGCAAGTGCACCTGTAACAGAGCGCACGCACTCACTCGTAGTGTCTTCCTATCACCTGAGGAGGGGAATTAAATAACTTCTTGCTGTATTTCTGTAGTACACACTGCAGATAGCACCTCACCTTACACTGTCAAGGGTACTGCTCTCTTAGTGGTTTTTAACAGCACCGGCTTTCTTTTCAGCTTATGGACAACTGCACTGGTCAAAATAAGGTCTTTTTCAATTTTATTTTGTTCTGGTACGAGTGAATAGAAATCTCTACTAAGACCAAGAGTAAATGACCACTGACGAAGTCCAGTGCTTGGCATTGAAAGTGGGTATATTCTTCTCACTAGAATACTATTTAGTATAAAAACACGCAGACGTTGTTTGTTTTGGGGTTTGTTTGGGGTTAAGGCAAGAGAAATTTTGATGGGAACATTTAAGAATACTTAACTCGCCTTCAGTTTCTCAGGGAGCTGTAATGTTTGAATGTTGTCTAATTATTTGTTTCCACAATTTGTGTCTCAAGAAATCAAAAATGCACCAGTTTTACATTATGAGACCAATGATGACAATAAAAACATTTCAGTGTTTTGTGCATATAAGTAAAAGTGGAAAAAAAAGAGTAAAAATCTGTCAAAACAATACATAAAAATAATATAAATATTGTCATTACATCTTGTACACAAGTAATTTAATATAGTTTTGGCTCCCAGTACATATACACTGCAGTTTTACCCTGTTTTTCTTTAAACAAATGACAATGCATATTGAAATAAGCCACCTCACTCCACTATTACCAGTGTAGTGTTTGAGTTTTTGAAAACCTTAAAACAAGTTGATCTGCATTAGGAGCAAGTTAAATCAGCACACTAGACTGAGTTATTCGTTCCACTGCTTGTGCTTCCTACTTCGCTGGTACACCTGTGTACATGCACTGTTGACAGGGTTGGTGCAGTGCTGCTGAGCTGTGCTGGATGCTGCTCTAAAGGCTGAGGTCTGGCTGGGGATCGCCTGAGTGACTTAGGCAGGAGCGTTGCCCCGGCAACAGCACATCCTGGCTCTGCTTGGTGAAAAGGCCTTACAAAAGGGACACTGACTTCACAACACAAACAACTCAGCCGCCACTGCCGTCACCTCTTCTGTAAAAGCTAGCCACTTATCTCTTCTTATCACTACTACACTATACACGTAGGACCAGCATAGACATGCAGTAGATATGTGAGGAGCGACAACTGATTGTCCTTCAGGGTCTGACGATCCCTTACGTATAGGGGTATACTTTGTGACATTGAATAAATCCGATCAACCATGCAGCATGAAGGAAATGTGAATTCAACTCATTTTTAAATAACCATTCTAGGTGCACGCTTTTATCCAGAATGCATTATTCCTTCTTCTCAATAACCCCAGTATGACGCATGGTGGCATTAATAGAGCATTCTGAAAGGAAGCATCTGGTACGTTTTTTCCTTTTGCCATCATAAAAATAAGGAGCAAAGCACCTCTTTGAAATTTCAGTGGAGCTGTGAATGATTTTTTTTTAGAAATTCAGTGAATAAATCTTGTATTTGAATCATGTTATAATACCTTTTTTGGGCAGCCCTTTATTGTTTTAATGTTTTATCTCACCCTTTGAGAGATTCCTCTTCAAGTTCCAAAAATGCAGATGCAACGTCCAGTAGCGCAGTCTGTGTGTGTGTGTGTGTGTTTGTATCTGTGGCATTAAAAGGCACTGAATGACATTGACGTACTGTATACTCACAAGCCTCAGACCCTCTTCATTCACCTCACTAGTACAAAGAATGCCCTCTGCAACCCCTGTCAAGCTACAAGCTCCATCAATGAGAAGCCGGTGAATGAGAAAGAGGAAGTGTGTGTTTGTGTACAGTGTGTGTGTGTGTGTGTGTGTGTGTGTGTGTGTGTGTGAATTTGAATCTCTCCCGGGTGTTTGGCTGAAAGAAAACGGGTAGATGTGAGCACACTGTAGCCCATCCTGATGCTCCTTTGTCTATCTATCTATTAAGAACAGTGCTGGTAGTGCTGCAGTGCTGAGCTAAAATCCACCAATACTGTCACTATCACCCACAGGCAATATTCCCTATAATGGAAATCATATTCCTTGGTTTCCTGCTTGCTGCTGTTTAAATGGTCATAAAACTAAATGGAAACCTCTGACAGCACCTTTCCTATGAACGGCATCCGATATAACCTGCCATAAACGGGGTCACTGTGCTTCCATCCTCTTTAATAGCTACCACTAAAGACCAGACCTGTTTTATTTTGGCGTCAATGTCGCTGTCACGGAGTAGAGGTCTGATTAATAAAGCTAATCAATCTCCCTCAGTAGGTGGCTCATGTTGCAGTAAACATCTTTATGATGAACAGCACATGTACGTGAGTGTAGGTGTCTGTTGTGTCTTACGCTCTTGGTAGGTTGTGAAAAGGATGCGGAAGCGGCTTTTGCGGCTGGCCTCGTCCGCCCACATGCGGATGACGCCCAGCGTGGAAACCAGCATGATGTCGTTGGCCACTGTGGAGCAGAACTTGCTCTTCAGGTCTTCCACCGAGCTGAGACGAGACAGGACGAGATAAGAATCCATAGTTTGTTATCAAGTGGCATGGTTATTTGCTGTGCATTTCAATCATCCACATTATTTAACAGAAGCCCAGAGCAGCTGTGGTTGCTCATATTTCTTTAGGCGCATTATCGTGTGATCACAACTTTATATTCTCAAGATAGTAAATTAGATTGTTGGGGAGATCATATTTGATTTTAAGCCTATTATAGTTAATGATTCAATTATATCCTTATCTCAAAATATCAAATACTGTTTTCTTTATCTTATTATCTTGGGATAAAAAAAAGTACTGTTTTGCAAGTGAAGTTGCCTATAAAATTGCCATCTAGCTGTTCTATTAAAGGAATAGTTTGAAATTTTGGAAAATACACTTGCTATCTTGCCGAGAACTAGATGAAAAGATCGACACCTCTCTGTTTGTTCAATATAAAGCTACTGCCAGCAAACAGTTAGCTTAGTAGCTTAGCATGAACACTGGAAACAGGAGGAAACAGCTAGCCCGGCTCTGTCCAAAGGTAACAAAATCCACCTACCGACACCTCTAAAGCTCACTAATCAATATGATATATCTCGTTTGTTTCATCTGTACAAAAACTGAAGTGTACGGGGGGTTATGTGCTTGATTATTTCTTGGCCGGGTGCAGTGACTTCCTGGAGTCTCCACTGGTTGCCTAGCAACCTCATGGTGATGACAAGACTGCCCTTGTTCCCAGTCTGTGCTAAGCTAAGCTGCTAGCTGTGGCTACATATTTACTATATTAAAAAAAAACTGGACTATTCCTTTAACTATAACTGACAAACACTTTAAATTTGTCTTAAATAGAAAGTTACATTGATATTTCTTACTGTGTCATAAATTAATTCCTGTAAAGTAAAATCGAAAGTGTTAATCAATCAGTCTGTTACCCAGTAGGTCATGTGAGGCTAACCTTACATGGACAGACAAGAGCAAAAGAACTGTATCTTGTCAAAACCATTTAATTTTGTAATTGGCATAATTTAATATTTAAGTCTTCACCAGAGAAAGCACAATTGTTATCCTATAGATAATAGATCCTATAGATAAGGAGATGATTAAGTCATGATCTCAAGATAAATAGCCTGAAATCAGTAACTATTGCCACTTTGAGCCGCTGTATGATTTATCAAAATGAGAGGTTAGAAATGTCAAAACGTCACACCTGCCGCCATCGTACACCGCCACAAAGTTGCGCTTGCATTCATTGGAATTGGCCATCTCGTAGTCAAGAAAACGCAGGTAGATCTGTCCAACACAAGCAGGCAGAGAGGAGGGAAAATACAAAGAGAAAAAGCAGAGATCAAATGAGAAAATTAAAGACAAATTTAAAGACATGACATGACACAGGAAAAAGGTGAACAAAACAGAACAGAGAGGGGTGACAGAAAAGATTTCAGCTCCTTCCTATTATGGCCTGCGCATCTTACTCATTATCCCAGTGCCTGATATAGCAGCCCTGTAATGAAATAAGACTGACAGACTGCAGCTTGTTCAAAGTCATTACATACGCATATCAAATGAGGACTCAGAGACAGACAGAGTCTATTAGCTTTAGACTCATTATCCATATCTGTTGAGATAAAACATTACACAAAACCTACAACCTTGTTAAACTTTAAGGAGACCTTGGACATTTTGCCACAAGCTTTGGATGTTCAAGAGAGAAAATGTCATCCACTTACAGTTAATTTTACACAGAGACCCTTTCTTTGAAATTCTAAACTTTTAGATTAATGAACATATACAGTAGAACAAAGACTTTTCAAACCATGACAGATATATACAGTATATGGACTGTTTTATTATCCTAACAATCCCCCGTTGAGTGAAATATCCACCTTGCTATCCACCTTGACTCTTCACAACAGCTATTCTAGGTGAAACTAACACTTCCTGATTGCCTCCGCATCATTGTCTGTCACTCATTCATCAGGCTGAGATCGCCCAATCACAGCTATGGTTCTGGTCGGCCGCGCACAGCACTTGCCGTCATTACGGTTAATGAGTGGACCGCTCCCGAACTGTGACAGGGAAATGTGACGCTTTCAATGCCCAAAGACGAAAGCCGCAGATGGAGCAGGATAATGGACCTTGCAATGTCAACTCGGCTTCAACAACATGACAAGTGAAATGGATCGGAGGGGGAAAACAAGCTAGCCAATTCCCCGAGTTCTCATATTGGTGTCAATAATCTCCCGTATAATAAAAAAATGTTCATATTCAGCCACTGTTTTGGCTATACTGGCTTTGTCACAAAAATCAGGGCATTTTTGGTCTTCCATGCTGTGATACTGGAATGAAATACAGCTCAATGTCACTGCTAGCTTCACAATGCAAAGATATACTGTATATATACTGCGCATGGGGAACATGTGCCCTTCCTAAAATTAATTTGAATGTATGGATTTGTATTGATATTAATGTCTTCATCCCTGCAGGGAGTGCTGGATGGAAGAGGCTCTGAAGACAATTTTTTAGCAGACGTCACTACAGAGTGCTGTTGTGGTCTCTTCAATATTGCATGGATTTCCAGTGCAGTGCCTTTTAATGTGATCGAAAGATTGAGATGGTGGATATTAAATTTGGTCTCTCGACAGGCTGGATGAACTCAGAGAGACGCAGTGATTAGGTCGGTGATCTGAGAGGAATGGCACTTGACATTGTAGGAAGTTACATTAAAAAATGCTGCTAAAATTTTTCTTCTTCAGAAATATGAAGAACGTAGGATTTGAAGAAAACTGTCAGAAATTACTTACACTAAGAAAAAGAAAAAAGTAGCTGTTCTGGGTGGATGATGTGGCTCTAGTCCATGCGGCATGTTGCCAAAGAAGTCTGCTTTAATGGGTTATTGTTAAGGTTATAGTCAAGGTTAAGGTTATGGTTAGGTGCTCTTGGCCAACTTTGTCTCCATTTGTTTTAGAGTTCAAGAGGCCAATAATGGGAAAAAGTACCCATGAGCATGTTAATTAGGTCACTTGGCCCAGTCATTCTACCGTCAGCCAAATTACACATGAAGTTTTCCACTCACAGCACAAAGAATGCAGTTAATGCAGCAGTCTGTAACCAATAAAAGTTCATTGAATCAGGGGGGAGTAATTACAAATACAAAGCATTGTTAATGAAGTATATATTCAACTTTTTGAATAGTGTTCTGGTGGTAATGGCTGATTAAAGCGAGGTACCTACAGTCATTACTACACACAAAAACTGCTTCAAAAAGACATCCAGAATAGTTAAAAACAGACTTGAATGACCATGACATCTGGTACAGACATTCATGTCCCCCTCAGGATTAATTATAATAACCAGATGAGAAGCCAGGGGATCCGACTTCTCATCTAGTGCCATCATCTGGTCAAAATTTTAATTTGTCCACTACTTTGGTTTATGACCAAATACGGGCAAAACTAATGACATTCCCATCAGCCTCATCTGCACTTTGTGTTTAGTGCTAATTAGCAAATGTTTAGCATGCTAACACGCTAAACTAAGATGGTGAACATGGTAAACCTGCTTAACATTGTTAGCATTGTTAGTGTGAGCTAGTTAGCATGCTAATGTTAGCATTTAGCTCAAAGCACTGCTGTGCCGTATCATGCCTTATGTTATTATCTATAACATATTTCAGAATTGCACTAATGCACCAGTGCATCACTTGCTGTGTGATTTCATGGTCTATCTGAGGTCTTAGTCAACTTTTCACAACTAGTAACAGCTCTGCAGTAACATCAATGAGGAGCTGCTTGTTGCTGACTCCTGATGCAGTTTCACAAGAAGGTAATTGGTAATAACTGTTCTCAAAAAAGACACGAATAATTAAGATTCTTGTGCTCATTCCTTTAAGTGTAACAAATATTCTTGTTGTATCCCTCATGTTACAGCTACAGCTCAAGGGTTTATCCCCCACAGGTCTAGCTTCCTGGATGGTTTAAGTAGAATAGGGATTGCAGTGCAATACGGCAGAGATCATTTTTGATGTATTAATACAAAGTAAACCAATCCAGCACTTGTACTATATCTGGAAAAACAGTGCAGCTCCCTGAATCTATTTATTGGGCCCTTTATCAGAAGCATGGTAAACTGTAAAACCTGAAACACTAGCGCGGGACAGATGGAAATGTGGCTTCTGGACATGGCTACCGTTGTAAGTGCTGATAGTTGCAGGCTAAACTTGAAAGAAGCAAAAGCTTTTACAATTATTGTTATTTGGTTGAGGGGGGCAACACAGTGATAAAAGAAAAAAAGCCTTTGCACCTTGCTGCCTCACACAACCTTTTATGCTGTAAAAGATGACAGCCTTATGGTCTTGGATCAAAAATGTATCATTTTTACAACATGAAATGGTGTAAATGGTACCACAGACTGAAATCATTTCCATTTCGCTCATGTGCATCCTGCTGAGTTTAAGCATGGAAAAATAATAACTGCAATTCTTCATGGCTGCGATATCTTTGCTCAACCTTTGCATTCACTAAAGCAACGTCTGATATATCACAGTTGCTAGGTTTGACTTTAAATGCGATCAAGAAAGGCCTCTTTATGTGAGAGAGTCATGCACAAACCAACAGAAACATAAATAAAAGCTTTTCATGTTGTTTTTTCCTACAGCTCAGGTTGCTGAGCTCTTCTAACTGACCGATGATGAAGAGTGCAGATGGCATCACAAAGCCAAATGACGGCAATGGATCAGATAGATACAATCACCAATTTGTAAGAGGAGAGATTGGCTCCAGCAGGAAAATAGGCTGCCTCTTCATTGATTCTGCAGCGCCCAATAATGATGCAGAATCCATCACTGACTGGGGAAGAATACGTTCTCACTGTTGCTAAAAGGTGCCTGTAACGGTGTCCGTGCTGTTCATTACAGTCACAATGAATGTCCATATTTTGGCCATTATCTTTATGAAAAGACACAGAAGGTGTCAGACGGTGCAGGCAGGTGTGGTGGCAAAAAGACAGGACACAAATGATGTCTGTGGAAAAAGCAGTAACTGTTATGAGTCAACATGAGGCAACTGAAAACGTTCGTCTACAACTAACAGCTGTCAGCTGAATTTGGACAGCTGTCCAAACACAAAAACCAAGAAACAAAGATGTTACCAGAAAAACACAGACTGCAGTTGTTATTTTGTAAAGTTAGTCTCCAGCTCTTTTCATTGAAAATCTCTTTATCCTCCCTAATTGTTTGTATTACACACACACACGCATGTAAAACGTGATACTGTGTTGCTCAGGCTCGCCACTAACTGCATGTGTTTTTTATGTTACTTTGTTATGTTACGTTTTTTTTTTGAGGTTGTTTCTGAGAAATCTTTTTATAGGAAAAGCTGAATTAAAATGACACATTGTGGTGTAAAGCAATCACATTATGGCATTAGAATTGGTGCAGTGCTGTCACTTCTGGCAGCAACACATGGTCATTATTGCTTACTTGCAGGTGTATCTTTCAGTCAGTCTCCCCTTTCTTTACCTTTCACGCCATCCCTCTCTCTGCCATCTGCCATCTCACCCCTAAACTTCATCCCCATACATTTAGATCGCTGATAAAATGCATTATTAAGTATATATTTCCCTTATCCCCTCCTTTCCCATTTTTCCTCCTTCTCTGCCCCCCCCCTCTCTCCTCCCTTCTCTCTGGAGTGCTCCGGTGCAGTCTAATTAGAGCCTCCGGTATAGGATGTCATTATCTCTCTGCTGTTTCTGGCACACTGGGTACAGTGCAGTACTGTATCAGCATAGGGAAATGAAAGCCGCAGTACAACCTCACGCATGCACATACACAGTGATGGGGAGGTGGCATCCTCCGCATCTCCTTCACTGTGGTAACATGTGAGCATGCATGTGTGTGAGAACCACGGTAAGGTTTCCTGTAGTTCATGTGTAACTGAGTGTGAGCAGTGGCGAGACGGAGGTGAGAGCTTCAGGACTGTGTGTGACTGAAGATAGATTTGTGCTAAAATTTTTATTTGCCACCTTGTCCATCAGTGCCAATGACTGTCAGCCTTTGGCCCATGACTTGCCTTGTGAGACACTCCTGCGGGGCAAAATATGACACTGATTCAGACCAAGTAAAATACATCATACTGCCGGGCTCGCTCACTCTGTCGCTCTTTCATGCACACACACACACAGCCTTAGCCTCACACACATGGAGGCATGCATGCGACACACGCAAAACTGACTTATGGTTCCTCTTTAGTGCTGTAGCCACAATGTACTGGCTGACTTACGCACTTCACTTAGAGGGACTGAGGAATCAATGCTGCTTTTTTTTTAAATCGACCGTAAGGGCCAGGGTCCCTCCTGTTTCAATGCTACACTTATTCTATGGCTCCCTATGAGTGCTGATGGTGAAGGGAAGTGGATGACGCAGTCTTATACTTCCCATGGCCTTGGGGCTTAAAGTAGCTGAATCCGAAGGACATTTCTGAAGGGAAACAAGGGCATTAGCAAGAAAATATGCGACCCGAAGAATATGTCAGATAAGAGCCAAGCAACTGCCGTGGCCATGAATCACAGTCGCACCAACATTATCAGCCAGTCATATCATAAGCCATAAGTGTGTGTGTGTGTGTACAGTACGAGAGCAGGCAGCACTGGGATGGGAAAAAGCTTAATAGCTTCCATAATGTGGACTTTATGACTTTAAAAACATCTCCATGGTGGCCACAAAAAAGGGACAGATAACATCTTGTAACATTAACAAGCGCTGAATTAGTGAAACAAATAGTGACACGGTTAAGCTGACATTGCAGCTGCCTTATCTCACTCCTGGGAGTAACGGGAGGATGCACACATTCTGAGAGCTGAACCGCACTTATAAAAACCTATACAGCAAGTCACTATTTCATATGCAATGACTTCAATTTTTGCAATAGCCTATATAAGTATTATGTTTAAAGGAAGCGTTTCTTATCAAAATTTTATATATCTACATTTTCACATTCTCACATATGCTAAAAATGTGTGAAATAAAATGTTAAACAAGCTTTTTGAACACCACTAAGCCATTGTAACATAAGCTGCAGGTCTATTTTACCTCACCATTTACAATATAACATAATACAACAGTATTATAAATGTGACCAAACCTTTTAAATCCTCAAAACGCAGGGCTCATAACACTTTCTGTCTTTGAATCAAATGTTCTAACCATAAAAGTAAACATGTGGCCTTATTCCATTAAATTAACACCCTGCAAATGCACCCAGAAGAGGGCCGACACTATTTTGGCGGTAGATTTACTGCAGTCATGGACTGGACTGTGTATATGCGTGTGTGATCGAGCCATATGGACTCATATGAGAAGTTATAGCATTTGTAAAATGTGGCCTTCTCCTGCACTGCTGTTCCACCCTCGGGGGAAACTTCTAATCCTCTAGCATTAATGCAGCACGGGTACCTCTGGTAGATAAGGAAGCACGCCTAGTGTGCGTTAGGGGGTGTAGCAAAGTTGTGCGTGTGAGTGTATGTGTGTGGATGTTTGTCAGTATTTGTATATGCATGCAGGGCAGCGTGGAGAGCACTGGCAGAGAAAACAAATACAGGCCATAGCAGGCCTCAGGGTCAAACTGCATGGCAACACTATTTCATCAGCACTAACGCTCCTTCCCTCTCTCTGTCTGTCTGGTCTACCCTCACTCCCCTCCCTCTCCCTCTCTCCCTCTATCTCCTTCCATCCCTCTGTTCCTCTTGGCAACAGCTTGCTGATTAAAAAAATGGGCCTGACCCCAAATAAACCCTTCTGACTATCTGTCTGACCCTAGTAGGGGAACAAGTCCCCCCACAGCCACGAACACTCACATTGGGATACTGCTGACAGCTGCAGACAAACCCACATGCAATATCAAAGCCTCCTGATGCAACCCCCTGATCTTACTGCATGTGTGAAGGAATGCTGAATGGAGACAGCAAATTAATAAGAAAAAATATTCAATATCTCAATAGCGTCTTGAAGCTGAAAGGGAATGAAGACGTGTCGTATTTGTCAAATGAACAACAGGTCTTGCAGCATCTATTTTTCTTGTTGATTTGTTGTCTGACGTAACTGCAGTCTGCTGTCATCAAGCCAGCTGATGGGAGCACAATTTCATTTCCATTTTACTTTACGTGACATTTCAGAATTTGGCAGTAAATGTAATTCACAGTTGGATGGGAGCGTATAGCTTATGTCACTAACCTTGGAGCGCGGCGGAGCACGGATGTACCATTTACAGTCCACGGCCTCAGTGGCGCCGGCCTTCCCGTCTCTGGTGATTTGATGGGACTCAACGATACCTTCTGGACCAACCAAGTCATACTGACAGGCTGAAACACACGCATATGCATAAACACACACAAACATGCACATGCACACACATATATACACATATGCAAATACACATGGACTCACAAATACCACACAGGTACACATACGTACCTACTTGAGACAACTAGAACAAATAATATATCTAACTGGAGGAACCACAGTGTAAATAGGCTTTATTGAGAGAGAGTGAATGGGAAAACAAGTGAGACAAAGACAGAAAGAGAGAAAGGAAGAGACAGGGGCAGAAAGAGGGAGAGAGGGAGTATACCTACAGGGCAGAGGTGGGGGTACTCCCAAGTCTGCAAAGTCCGGATCTGAGGAGAGAGCAGAAGAGGGGCGGGGGCATTCATTTTTAATACATGATTACAAAATCAGGATCCTCACAGAGGCAAAAACAACCAGGTGTAACAATGTACGGAGGAACTTCCTGCGGAGAAAGCTACAAATTGCTGCCCTCACTCCTAAATTATTTTGGCATCATTGAATGCTTCTACTACTCTCTCACTACTCAACTCGCCTGGAGGGAAGCTGTTGGCATGTCAGCCGTCATTGACATCATCACCCGTCATCGACATCATCACCCTTCGTGCCCACAAGTCAAAAACTCGCGGTCAAAGGTCATGAGCTCCTGAGTGTGAGATTCACCGTTGGAACCTCCACTCATGCATGATTGCTGCACTGTTTGAAGCCATCTTTGCATTACACACTTCCAGAAATCCTGCTATCCTATAAAAAATCCTATTAACCTCACAAACCACAGCCAAGAAGACAATTTTTAAACAAAAAAGACAGAACAAAAGTATCTACAAACTGCTGGTTAAACCTCCTACCAGACCATTCAATTTAGGATAAACTCATTTTGACAGATAATATTAAAGCCTTTGATAAAAAAAAACCTGGTCCCTTCTCTGTACAGTACCTCCTGCACTGATTTCTCTCCATAAGCCCAAACTAGCATTATTCACACAATAAAAATTAAGCATGAATAGACCAACAGGAGGCCTGCAGCCAAGCTAGCGGCTCTATGAAGCTGTGCTTTGACACAGCGGTGCTTTGAGCTAAATGCTAACACGCTCACAATGACAATGCTAACATGCTAAAGCAGATGTAATGTTTACCATGTTCCCCATCCTAAGTTAGCATGTTAATTGAGCTAATTAGCTGAGTCTGATGGGAATGTCATTTTGCAGGTATTTGGTCATGAACCAAAGTATTGGACAAGTTCAGATGAAAAGTCAGAGGATTACCAAAGTTATTAAAATTGATCATGAGGGGGGCATGACTGTCTGTACTAAATTTAATGGCAATTCCTCAGATGCTTCTTGAGATATTTCAGTCTGGACCAAAATGTCACCACATATATTGCATGTGTACTCTACACATTTAATGGAGTAATTAAACCCTATATTTCTTAGTTTCATTACAGTAATGTAAGTCTACTCCCGCCATATGTAAAGTGCATTAAATGGAAAAATCACTTTTGACCAAAACCCCAAAAATTCAAAGTGAAGAGAATGAGCTCACCACAGTATCCCCACTCGTCCAACATTATGTAAAATGCCCTCATTAGAGCTATATTAGTCAAAATCTGGAATCAACCAAATTTACTGGCAATTAAAGCTTTGCAAGCAAATTTAGAGGATCAAGGTCAAACTCTTGTGCAGTCAATGTTCTCTTGGGGTTTCATTCAACATGCTAATCAGTAGAATATGCAGCTGTATTTTCACAGCAACTTTGACAGTAATTTGGTTTAATTAGGTTTAGTACAAAAAGACCAGATACATTTTCTTAGACAAAGTAGCTGTGGAAACCGTCGGTATGGTTGGAAACCGAGACAGCTGTTGTTTTCTGGGGGAATAGCAGCCAGTCCAATTAAAGGAGTTTGACAATAAGGTCACTGTCACGTCACTATTGACTTACACTGTAAGTCTCTATGTAATACAACAAGGATAATGTTTTTTTTTGGACTGACATACTAAATATGAGTAAAAACTCCTCTGAGCTCACCAAATAAGTTAAAGTCTTATCTTTGTTCCCTTTTGCAGTGTCAGAACAAAACAGAACTGAAGCTTAACAGAGATAAATGGAAGAGCAAAAACATTAAAAATGGCCTTAAGAAAGGTTTCAGAAATTTTTAGCGGACCATTGGGGACTGTGAATCTAATCCTTAACCAAACTTTTATACACTGAGAATAAAAACTTTTACAAAGCCAAGCTGAGGCCATACGTTTTGTCAACTGAATAAGATAAGGGAAGCGTCTGGTAAAGTTTTGAAAGTCAGCTTGAAGTGCAAAGGTTTTTAAACAGTTTTTTTTTTCTGTATAATGTTGCAATAAATTACATCAACAAGCGCGGCCTCGCTGAGGTGTGTTACCTCGTCTTGCTAGTGAAACATCACAGTCTCGTCTCTTATCCCCAAAGATTCAATATCACTCCTCAGATGACTTCACACAAGACAGAAATTGACTTTTGAACAATCTCTGCTGTTCGTTCGCGTCATCATTTCTGTGCGTGTGCTGCGCGGAGGACGTTTGTGTGTTTTACCCACCTTACTCCAGTAGAATTTAACATATACCAGATTCCGAAGCATAAATGTCTTTGAAATTAAGGTGAATTGAAATCAGAACTCACTTTTACAAAGACAAAAGAAATGATTTTGTTGTTATGAGCACTGTCACTTCCTGTCACTTATTCCAATATTATTCCAAATAGTTCTGCCTCAGTTTTCAGGGCTATAAAAGGAAATAATAATGAAAACTATTAAAGTAGTCGCAGGATAATTGTTCTAAGACTAATTTTGGAGCTACAATTCCACCATAATGGCCCGGCATGTCACCTCGTCGCCATGCTACGACACACTGCATTGTGTTTGAAATAAAGAACTCCACAGCATTAAATACATTCCTGCTGCTTCCATTTTATTCCAGCCTACTGACAGAGCAGTAGTGCTTTCAAAGATATGCCGTTAGCTGTGAGCTCTGGGCTGCATTCATTTGAGGACAGAGCCTGCGGAAATAGGAAACACAAAAAAAGGCTTCACATTAAATCTGATTGTTCCTTGCCAAATCGAGACATGGCTACCACTGACTGAGCTCAGTGTGGAAAATGAGGTCTGATTGCACAGCGTGAACACCTTGCCTAAATGTCACCATTTTTTTTGTCTGTATGTATGCCCTAATTTTTCTGTCTAGACATGAGTCAGAGCTTCAGTGTGTGAACGTCGGACCTCAGAGCGAGTCCCGTATACCTGGCAACGCCGCACGCCTAGTGACAGAGCACCAGATGAAAAAAAAAAAGAAAAAGTGAATGAAATGGTAGGTGAGGGAGGATGAGCAGTTGGTGTGTTTGATGATGACACTTGCTGCATAAAACCTATAATCAAAGGAGAGAGATTCTTGGCCTGATTTCAGCTGTGGTGTAGCGAGGATTCAGAAGAGTGAACCTCTCCTTATGGTAAAAAAGAAGAAGAGCCCGTTGAATACCTGAGACAAATCTAGCAAGGTTGCAAAAAACCCTTTCAATAGCAACCAGGACATAGTAAAACATTCATATGAACACGAAAGCAGTCAAGAGAGGTGGTTAGAGGCTACTCAAGAGCTTCTCCTGAGGCTTCCGCTACAATTCCCTCAAGATTAATTGCTGCTTTCTACTAAGGCTCAAATGATCCGATCTATAAAAAAGCTGAATGGGGAATTTAAAAAATACAAGTGGCTCCTTTGGCCTTGGACGGCTAAGTGGTAGTGAGCAACTTTTTTTTTTCTTGGGAAAGCAACGCTTTGCTTGTGCAGTTCAAACTAATCCACCCACACGGCCACTCTCCATCTGGAGAGGTGGCGAGTGGTGTGCTTCAATGCAGGAAGTGATTTTTTGTCTGCAATTCCTCTTCCATTAGTTCCCACACAAGTGAAGCAAAGCTGTCTAGCTGCTTTCTTTATCCAAACAAATGCACAGATAATATTGATTTCACTCACTGATAAATGTGATTCATGATGTGTCGTTATATGAACGCATGTGACTGTGTGTTTGACTGAGACAGCACAAAATCCACTGCTAATTATTTAATATCAATTCATATTTTGATCTAGAAGTGTGAGTAAATGCCAAGTTGACATATTCAATATGCTTGTTGTGTCTGACCAACAGTTATATATACACATATTCAAATGACTACTATAAAATACCAAGAAACCCAAACATTCACATTTGAGAAGCTCCTGTAGAAGCAGTAAAAGTTTTGGCACTTTAGCTTAAAAAATTACATAACTGACGATTAATTGATTATCAAAAGAGTTGCAGATTAACTGATCAATTAATTGGCTAACCATTTCAGCTGTAAAACATTTAAAGGAATAGTTTGACAATTTGGGAAATCCGCTTATTCTCTTCTCTGTTGAGAGTTCAATGAGAAGATTAATACCTGTATGGTAAATATGAAGCGAGAGCTAGGAGATGGTTAGCTTAGCTTAGCATTAAGACTGGAAACGAGAGAAAAAGCTAGCCTGGTACTCTCCGAGAGCTAAAAAAAAAAATCCACCTACCAGCACCTCTAAAGCTCACTAATTGAAATGGTACAAAACCTCAGCTTGTCGTTTTATACTTTTGTTTTTGTACAGTTTAAACAAACAAAATACCATGTGCTATTTTGTGAGCTCTAGAGTTGCTGGTAGGCCAGGCTAGCTGTTTCCAGCCTTTATGCTAAGCTAAGCTAACTGGCTCTAGCTTCATATTTAACATAAATATAATGGGAGTGGTATCAAACTTCTCACCTAACTCTCAGCAAGAAAGTGAATTCATGAATTTACCAAAATGTCAAACTATACCTTTAAGCATTTTTATTTCTACCATATAAACAAGCCTCCCTCCTCTTTATCCCTGTCTACCCATGTTGCCTTCCGTGGTATGTTCAGGTGTGTGTAGCAAGGAGGTAGGCAGACAGGCGGGGAAGCAGACAGGGACGAGGGATGAGAAAATCAAAGTGGAAGACAGTTAATGAAACAGTGACCTTCAGGTCATGTGTGCTGGTTGTGCCAGAGATTTATTATTGGGCTTTGGCATCACTTAACCCACCACGATCACAAGGCCAAGCAACCTCGGAGGAATAGGTGCGTGACGTCGGCAGGCACACACAAACACGCACATGCACTTTTGATAAAGGCTAGTCTTAACGTGGCAACAAGGGTCCCACTAAGATGCTGCTGCGCCTATAAAAGCTTCTCGTTCGACCCTTGACCTTTTCAGACTCTGGCTCCTGAATTTCAATCAGGCGGGTCCCATCCCCGCTGCCATCAATCACCTCCTCTCCTTCGCTGCCCTCCTTGATTAATCGATTCAATCAATTACATGGATTGATAAAATGATTGATGAACTATATAAAATACGTGTACTCTTTCCACAGCTTGTGATTTAACCTTGTTATTTATGCACTGGATGCCTAAGCTCAGTCTCACGATGCAATATTTGATCACAGGGTGAACACCAAACTTCAAAAGCATCATGCATGTTGCTACATTGAATAAACATAAAAACATAATAAATGCCAAAGCGAGCACAGATAGAAATTTCACCACAGCATACTGCACATGCTGCCATTGTATTCACACTGCAGCTTCTCTACGGTGCACGCTTTCTCCGCTGCATTGTATGAATGCCTTTGCCTGAGCGAGCTGAATTCAGAGCACATCCACACATGGCCACACCCTCTCCTCTCTTCATAAAGCTCGACTAAGTGTGTAATCTTCTGGGGCTTACTGTATTTACCCTTTGCAACACAGAAAATGCTCACTTTAAAGTCCGGGACACAGGCTCTTAAGTCACCCTACAGCACTGCTCATGCACATGTTGAGCTCCTCAAAGAGCTAAAACGCTGTCATCACCCTACAACACGTAATCCTGACAAAAAAAACACACAAAAAAACCCAAACTCACGCCAATGTACAGTGGGTACACACCTGTATGTGAAAGCACTACTAGCGAAGCCAGAGAGATTCACAGGGACAGAGCAGAATTTGCAGGATTTATCGGCAAATAGGCTACCCCCCAGAAGCAAACACAAGCAGCTTGCAAATGCCAGCTCAAATTTGCTCATCACATTGCTTCAAAAACATGTTTATAATGCTAGCAGTGCGGCGATGGTAATTCAGTTTGGCAGCCAGACACAAAAATAATCATTAGGAATTTGTTCTAGTAAGAAATTCTGAAACAAATGATGAGTAGGCCCTGATTAGCACTGTTTGGCTGTGTAGGGAAATGTCCTTTACTGAGAAAGCATGGGCACACACACACAAATGAAACAGAGCATTGCAGAACTGTCAAGAGATTGTAAATTTTCTAGTAACTGTACAATCCCAGAAGTATTGTATTGCTCTTCATAATACAGGCACAACATTATGTTTTATTAATGAGACACAACGTCTCATTTGGAATTGAACATTAGGCTCCATTGCCACATATCCCTTCAGTATTGGCTGCTGAGCCCAATGTATGTAAAAGAGCGTATGAATGAGGCTCGTGGTTATCAGTGTGTGGCAATATTCCAGGAACCAAAGGACACAAACATGCAGAGTACACACACGTAAGCAGCCCACACACACACACACACAAAAAAACTCAATTTCCCAGTGGCCTCATTTCCTCTCAGCTGCTCAGCGGTGACATTTAAATAAGCATCTGATTAATAATCTCTGCTAAAGTGGTTGATCGAGCTAATGAATGGCTGCCATTAATCACACCAGGCACAGCTGTGGATGGAGTTGGAGAGACAGACACAGGAAGAGGTAGAGAGATGGGGAAAGAAAAAGGGAAGATTTTCCACTGTTTGATTACTTCCAGCACTTTCAATCACAACTAAAGAACAATTTTGGCAGAGGTGATTGTCTCTCTCATACTTTCACAGTTTCCTGTGTTGAGTGAGTGTCTGTAGTTTTCAATCTATCAACTCACTCGGCGTCCAACTCCCAAAACAAACATACATGTTACATGCTGGACTATTCAAAAACATTGCCTGAGCAAACAAAAGGCTATTGTGAAAACCCATTTTCGATCAAACGGTGCTGTAAAGATTAGCCATATAGCTAATACCCACTCGACAGGGCTTTGTTGACCCCGCGGATGACAGCCCAACTATACAGAACGGTGGCTGTGAAAAGAGGAGGCCACAGGATCTGCCGGGGACTGATAGGATTCACCACACCCTGGGTGTCATGGCCAGTGAGCTGGGTCTGTGCCCCGAACAGCGATTAGCAGCGATGTGTACCCCAACGCCACGCCATGAGCAACACCAGCTACACACCAACGATCCTGCTAAGAACTGTACCGAACAAGTCTACAGAGGGAAAGAGGGAAAGAAAAGGAGTGTGTCTCGTGCTTATGGTGCACAAAGTGACACGAATTACAATTTTGCTGTTATTTATCCAGGGAAGCTTAACTCCCCTCTGCTTCACATACATGCAGGCAATAATACAGCCTGCCCTTGACCTGTATTTATCACAGAAACCACCCAAACTATAATACACTGAATGTAAAATATGGTCTGTGACACAGTGAGGGGGGCTTGTAGAAAAAACGCTACTGAGTAATCCCCACCCCCATCTCAACCATTAATGGTTCAAGTGCCCTTGAGCAAGGCACTTAACCCCAAAACTGTGTGTTCCTGTGGAGGTGTTCAGTATCCAGAAATATCACTTTAAAAGAATGTCGGAGCTTGGAGGACGGACTGCCACAGCATTTCAGAGGCATATAGATTACAAGAACTGTGTGATCTCTGCCCTTGTGTGTGAACTAATGTTTCATGTGATACATTATTGATCTCCATAAGGGAAGCTGCTGTAGAACAGCTCTTGATGCGGAGAGAGATACAGTGTCTTGCTCAAGGACGAGTCAGCAGGGCAGGCATGTGACTCTCAGGGTCATCTTGTCTATCTTCAACTTCATCAACACCACCCGTTGTATTCCCAATGTGTTCATTTGAATTGATTTTAAACTGAATGGTATTTGACAGTGTTTATTATATAAAAGTGGATACAGTTACACAGATTTTCCAGATAATTGTCAGTGTTCAATTCAGTCATGTTTTTACTACTACACTACCACTTAGAGTGACATAAAGTGGACATAATTTCAACCATTTATCCATTTCTTTTAGCCCACTATTTCAACCATTTACCCACTACTTCTACATTCTTGTGTGAACTTGAAATACACTGTATTCTTTGTTAGGTATTTGAGTGTGGATGGCAAGAGTCTGAAGCACATTGTGGCGTTGCATGTTTAGTTACTGGCAAACTAACTTAATTGATTTTTTAGCAAGCTAATGCTAGATACCAGCTGTATTTTCTGTATGTTTAGCCTCACAATGTTCCTGCTCCTTAGTAGCTACTTAAAATTTAGATCCCTGTTGTGATTTAAAACTAACTTTTAAAGCTCAAGACAAGTTTGCACAATGTGAATAGTTTATTGTTAACAAATCGGCTATTTTTTTTTACCACATCATTGGGAAGATTAGACTGGCTCATAGACAAGATTGGCTCATTCTGACCGCTGTGTGTGTGTACATGTAACATGCTTGATGGACGCTTTCAAATCTCATGTCAAATCTCTTGAGAATGGTGGTTAATACTAGATGGAAGAACAGAGTTGTTGCCTTTCCACGTTTTAGTAATGCCTTGGCTGTATAATTAAATAAATGTGAAACCTCTGTGGTGAATTATATTCTATTTGATTAAACATTGCAAACACTGCGTAGAAAGTGGAAGTGGAATCTTTTCTAGATGGATGGGTCATTGTGGATTGCCCATAAAAAAAGTTTGTTTAAATTGTTAAGAATATGTAAAGAAATTGAGATATGTTTTACTGAGATTTTGGGTTTGTGTTACATCATTTGAAATTTGTTTTCTTTTCAACATGTTTTAATGTTTTTATTTAGGGTTTTTAAATTTATTCTCACACATTAACTCTCATATATGTATACATATTTATTATAAGACAGACTAGGTGCATTGAATCTGATATCTAACAAACATATGCATGAAATGCATGACAAGACAACATATGGTTTTTATATGCTGTATTTATACATGATGAATTGTGCATTTATAGTTAACATACATTTTTTGTATTACTGTCTTATGTGATTAGTATATATTATTACATTTATGTCCATAAATGAAAAAGTTACAATTTTGAATATTCGAATTTCGAATATGGACATATAAGGCATTATACAGTATATGTCATATATGTGATTCCAGCATATGTACATACATTAACTATATGACAAAATGCACATATATTACATTTCCTTATGGGTACAATAAATTGCATTCTAAAAATACACTGATGTGGTGTAAATTGTGTGTTTTGTTCATTTACTTTCTTAATTGGGTTTGATTTCATTGACTAAAATGTCACTCTTGTCTCCAGCCCATTGAGCATATTGACGTGGAAGGAGAAAACCTCTTATTTGTTAATTAATCTGCTCATTTGTCCATTCATCCATTACTCTGTCCACGCATCCCTCTTCATTTTGTTCTTGTAACAGTGCGGTACACACTGCAGTTACCTATACACTCACAGTGTATATGCCACATCGAATAAAAATGTCCATCAAGATTTTTGCTTTGAGAGGACAGCAGGGAATTTGGTCGCTGGGATGGAGTTTCACTTCATTTTGCACCTTTATTCACAGTGATGGATTTGAGAAATCTGTTTATGGCTGCTTGTGTGTGAGTGTGTGTGTTCTTCCATCTCTTCCATTGGTCAAGCTGTTAACTGCTCTACTCCTTCTCTCCTCCTTCCTCCCAGAATGCCCCTGGGAAACAATGACAAGGACACAAATCGGATCCTGAAACAACTCTACTCCAGCACCTTGCGAACGATGTCGCCCATCCTGTGTGAATGTGTGTGTATGTGTGGTTGAGCATTGGGTATACTGCAGTGGTGTAGTGGTGTCTTGATAGGTGGGTATGCTGCAGAGCTTTTAACTGCCTTACTGTTGGGTAGTTTGATTTGTACAGTATTTGAGTGGATGTATTTAGTTATTTCCCACGACTGGTGTTTTCACAGACCGACACACAGAAGAAGGACCAGCTTGCTTGTTAAAAGAGCCACGGTTCAACGGCTGCTGGTGTAGCATTGTTGACGAATGTTTTGTCAGAGTCATTGTCTCCATCTGGGGGTGCTTCTTCCTCTGGCTTGTGACTGTTGTTTGTGTCATCGTCTTTTTGACAAAGTTTATTAATGTACTTTGTGTAATGGATGCATATTTGTAGCAGTGCATGTGCAGGATCAGCTATCTAACTAGTACTAGTGTTTCATACCCCTCCACAGAGCTTGCTGGTTAAGGAACGACAGCAAGGGAAGGGACTTTTGGTTCCTTGAGTTTATCCAGATCAGAGCGCTTCTCCACACCCATTGCCTGGCAGGAGGCACTGCCTTAAAGGCTAAAGTGAGGGAACAGCTAAAGGGGAACTCCACCGATTTTACACATCAAAGTCTGTTTAAAGATCTTGGGGAGTACTACTGCATTTGTGAAAAAAGCTTGTATAAAGTGTTTCTGATAAATTGCCTCAAGTGATGTCCCTGGCCTGGCAGCAGTCGGGTTACACTGTGGGTAATGTAGACACCAGGTTTTGACCAGGAAGAAGAATGTGTGGAACAAAAAAAGACGATAACTCTGGTTCTGCGGCATCGATTTTTATACTTTTATTTTTAAACTGTCCATTGTGAGTCCGATAACGTTATAGGAGTGCAATGCTACATCGATGGAGTACTGTTTTAACACTACAGATTATATACCTGCATACTGTATGTGCGGCTTTGTCTGATTGCAAACAAATTTGAGGGAACGGCTGTGCGGCTTTGTCAATGCAGAGTGCACATTTTGTTTTGAGTGCTTATGCATTTAATTGTGTACCTGTGTAAACTCTTGTGTGTGTGCGTGCGCGTGTGTTGTTGTGCATGTGTGTAAGATGCACTGATGGCTCAGGCGGGAACCCATTCCTGATGGAGCAGTTAGTTGTCCCTAGGCATCACAGGTGTTTCTATCTAAGTGACGCCCCAATGACAGACACATTCCATCCCGGTTCCATTTGGGCAACCATGCAATAAATCAACACAACATCGTCACTCTGCCACTCATTACTGCACACAGTGTCTGAGAGGCACAGAGAGAGAGATACAATGACATAAAGGGACAGAGCGAGGACAGTTCTGCTGATCTGCAAACAATGCCCCCCCCAAGAAAGGTAATTTGAGAGTCTGATTACTTTCTTGAGATAGTGTTTCATTTCACTGTCATGGAATTATGAGAGGTAGCAGAATCCTGTTTCAATTTTCACTGCCGCTCTGCATCTGTTCCAGAGGGCCCAGGGGGGAATCAATGGCTCACAGACTTTTCTGTGCCAACAACAGGGTACAATTTGACCCAGTAGGGTGATAAACTGCAGCCAAACACACTTAAACTAGTGGCCAATTCAAACACAAGTAGATTTGAGGGAATGCAGAGCAAATTGCTTGCCACGTTAGCGCAGTAACAGTTATGGTAACATGGCTTAAGATGAGAAATAATGTGATTTCAAGGTGAAATTGTGTGTAATATTAGCCTTTAAACAAACTCTGAATCAGTAGGCAGAGGAAAAATGAAGGAGAGTATTTCAATCTGTGGTTGTGGAGAGAAATGGAGAGAGCGACAGAGGAAGAGAGGGAGATTATGAGAGAGAGAGAGAGATTAAGAAACAGGGAGAAAGAGAAAAGATGCAGATTGAGATTTTGGCTTCCAAGCTCCACGGTTTCTTCCTCTTTCCCATCACTAAAGTGATTGACAAATTGTTGAAAAGAACCGTAATAGGATTTACAGCTGCATTAAGAATATTACACCACCACTGCTGCTGTGTAGCACAACAAGAGCTCTAAAGGGAACTGGTCATTAGACCAGAGGCAGAGCGAGCTATAAAACCTACAGTTCTGGTAACAATCACAACTGTCAGCCACGCTGGATACATTTCCAACATTCATGTTCCCTTTGAGAACATAATCCCTACAACACATGGGCTACTACAACAGCTACTTCTAATATCTGTTTCTAGAAACATGGCTGGCAGTATGGAGTGCAGTTTACTACAGCAGTACACAAGCGGGGCATTTATAGAATGACACATTTCCTCTGAGGAGTAATCAGACAGATTTTGAACATTGAGCACTTGAGAAAACGGCATATGTTACTCAAAACTATTAAGACCAGCAGCTGCAGAGTTCATTTTCATACACACATTACCAATTTTTACAATCAATTGTAACATTTAAAAGGGAACTTCACTGACTCAGAGTCAGTTTACTCGTCATAGTCGTACTCCTCAGCTTGTTACAACAGTTAGATAATGTCTTCCGTGGCTTTGGAAGGAGCTTTATCAAGTCAGAGTAAATGACACTTGTTATGTCACCAGCATAATCTGGACTTTGACTCTTTTTTTTTTTTTTTACAAGAAAGCCTGCATACAAAGTTGGGGGTTGGGTTTAGAAAGATGCTGATGTTGACCAGACAGGGGAGGTCTATGGAAAAGATTCTATCACGTTGCATTATGGGAAGTGTAGGAGCCAGTGCTTTTGGAGCTTTACCCATTATCAGAACTAAAATGCCAGATATCTTGGCCTCTACTACATTGATCTTGACCCTTCTTTTTTTCAAAATCTGTCTGTCTTGAGACCCCCAAGCTTTGCAATGCTAAATAAGTCATTTAGTACTCCTTTAGACCTGCCAACTGATTTATTTTCCCACTTGGGGGCAGCGGAAAGAAGCACCACTGACATATTTTCACCTTTAAAGTTGGCATGGTGAACTTGTTAGTTAACAGTTACCTATTTACACATCCAGCAGATGCAGGGCAACATTAGCGTTCATTTGGAGTTGTGATTCTGGCCACCTGATTAATGTAAGTCCAATATTTATCCTCCTTTTAGCTCTGTTTTGGTGTCCACCAACTCTCTTTTCTCTCTATGTTTACCAGCTAGTCGCTGACTTTGTCTGTCTGGTTTTTAGAGCTTTGAGAGCAGTTAGACTGAACCAAAACAGTAAAGCTGTGGGCTGGAAAGCCAAAACAAAGGCTGAAAAGATGCTAAAATGCTCCGTAGAGCTGAGGGGAACTGTAGAATATATGGGTTCATCACTGCAAACAACCCCATACATACAGTTAGTCAAGTGATCAAATGTTACTATAAAAATATTGATTACTGCAGTCCAACTGAACCGATTGCTTTATACATTACATCAAAATGGGGCTAACATCTTGTGTATAGATTGCAGCCTGGCTGGGAAACAGTTCCTAGTTCTGACAAGCTGCAGCAGCCTGAGAGTTCAAAAGTCTTACATGCTATAATATCAGTCCAACCTCTCCCTATAGCTTCTTCTCACCTGATTGGATGTTGAGCTGTGACTAGACTTCTTAAGGACTTTTTTTCCTTAGCCTCTAATGGCTCACAACTAATAATCACCACACTTTCTTTACACACATCAGCAAGCCGCTGCCTTCTGGTGTCTCCAAGGAGATGCAGCTTCTTTTTTACGCCCAGACACTGGCCTCTCTGACCACACAAACACTACAGGTAACCAGGCCAAGCGAGCATGTCATGGGGAAAGATGAAGTGAAGCTGCCAGACCCTGACACGCACAAACCCACAAGCTTCGATCTCCTGTCTTCTTTACTTTGACCCCTGTCTGTTGGGATGCACCTGGTGTTAAATTGGCTGAATCAGAATAGAAATATTCAGTGTGGTGGGCTACCTGTGTTAGGTCTGACTGAGTCTCTCTCCATTGAGCCCAGAGGATAATCCATGCAGGGCTGGTGTCTCTTCAACCAGTATTGGAAACAGCAGCTGTATGGGGACACATTTTTGACCCTCTTGTTAATTCATTCCACATTTGATCAAACTGAACTGGATTAATTTCCTCTTTCATGTATAGTATTTTTACATAATCGTTTGTTCATGACAATAAATGTAGGTGTGATCAGTTTGAATTGGATTCATTGGATTAATTTCCTCTCTACAAAATCATAAGCTCATAATAAAAGTAATATACTGTACTCATTGTTCCAGGACTTAACTATGTGCCATTGTCTTTCTCTTACTGTGCCTCGCTCTTACCCTCCCTGACTCTCTCTATGCAGTCTATTTCCAAAACACTTAAGCCTGCTAAATTAAGCCAACCAATCCTGATGTGCATTAAGGCCATAACAGGCAGAAAATATTTACGCCAGTCAGCAAATTATTCTTGGAGAGACTACTCGACAGAGTGAATGGTAGTGATCTGCCAAATCTGGCTTCACACCCACCGGAACGCTCATTTCATTGGATGTTATTTGGAGACGAAGAAAATTCACTTTGTGTACATCAAAGATTGTGTCAATTCTCCCAAAATGTCACATTGAGTATGAAATCGCATGAAATTGCCAGGTAAGTAATCACCAAGAGTGGTTAAAGATAATGATGGCAAATACCCAGGCTGAGTGCTTTCCTTGCAGCGTAGCATATTTTCAAGCCATGGCCATTACATCCAAATAACTAAATGCAATCAACAGAGAAAGAGAGAGGGAGGGAGGGATGCCGGAGGAGGGCAGGGTGGTACTGTAGTGACATACTAATAGAAATTAAATTTCTATCTGCACGCTGAAAACTGCATTTACACTTGCAACCTCAGGTTTTACTGTTCCAAACAACTCCCAGCAGAGTAGACTAGAAGGTAATGGAGGGTGACCGCAGTGTTGGACTTCATTTCGCCAGCTATTTGGGAACAATGAAACAGCTGAAATGCCTGAACACTGAAATTAAATGGTGGATGCTTTAGAAATCCAAACTCTTAAGTATTTCAATAATTTGAACCCCTCTATTAGTTGCATTTTATCCATTTTAAAGGGTAATGCTGGTATTAGCAGTTTGACAAAAGAATTGGTCATCAAAGTTTTTGTGCAAGAAAAGGTAAGGTTGTTTCACCTTGTTTTACACATCCTATACCCCTGTAGACTCAAGCATGCATTCATCATATCATAAATTCATTTGGGATGTTTGAGATAAACCCTGCATTTGCTAAATATCCACTGAGAGCCAATTCATGTAACACCAAAACTATAAAATGAAGAAGAAGTCCCACATTTTACATGCTTTCTTAACTGTTGCTGCATCCCCAAGAGGACCTGTTTGGAAAATCCTGCAGGTGTTTCTCAAGGAAAAAAAAATGCAAAGGGGAAAAATCCTCTACAGCAGCAAGTGCTGTGTGTAAAAAAAAGCTGACTACAGCATTTCCTACCTGGACTCACAGTGGAGCAGAACAGGTCAGAATGTTTGAGTATCTGTCAATGCCTCTATAATACTTGTCCAAGTCTAAAAGCTCAGCACTTCTGTACTTTAACAGTCATGGTCAATCTGCTTTCACGTACCTAGACTGCAATCTCACTTATTGACGGCACTGGGAGGCAATAATCAATGACACAGTCTTGAGATATCAGCATTTGAATGCCAGTACGTGCACAAATGCATATACACATTCTGTGTCATGACAAATACAAATGTCTGGCAAGGTATGAATGTGGATTTAATTTGTTTTATAGGTTTGGTAGGTAGCAGATCTATCTTACATTAACACAAACATTTCGTCTCTCAAAGGAATACTTTGACATTTTGGGAAATATGCTTTTTAATTTTGTTGCAGAGAGTTAGATGAGAAGATTGATACCACTCTTGTATATGTCAGTTCAAATATGAAGCCATAGCCCGCAGCCCGTTAGCTTAGCTTAGCATAAAGATAGCATGAAAACAGGGGGAGACAGCTGGTTCTGTCCAAAGGTAAGAAAACTCTTAAACTTATTATGACCTTACATCTCGTTTGTTTAATCCATCCAAGAACTGAAGGCGTTACAGGCAAGACTATTTTGATTTTACACTTTGTCTACTTTGTAGGGATCAGTGATATAATGTGTTAGTTAATGAGTTTTAGAGGTGCTGGTAGGTGGATTTTGTTACCTTTAGACAGAGCCAGTCTAGCTGTTTCCCTCTGTTTCCAGACTTTATGCTAAGCTAAGCTAACCGGCTGCTGGCTGCAGCTTCATATCTACTGTGCAGACATGAAAGCGAATAAGTGTATTTCCCAAAATGTCGAACTGTTCCTTTAAATCAACACCCTTACAGTAGAAACGACTTTGGAGATTTATTCTCTACAACAAAACTGGATGTTAAAGCCCTCCGCTTTCTCACACAGACACAAATAGGTTTGCACACATAAATATACCTCCACTCCCTGCAGTGACACTTGATTAAGTCCCGGTTGGCACAGCAACAAATACCAGCATGCTCATTGAGCTACTGACGAACTATCAACTGAAACCCACCCACAGTGTTGTGTCCCTGTCCTCCAGCCTCACTGTCATCATGCTATAAGGGAGAGCTGCTTGAGTGTCACACTGTAAACTTCCATACACCCTCATCCCAGCACAGGACTGATGACACTGGCAGATTTCATTGAGAGGAGGGCGAGATATGATGTTGTTATGGTGTTGTGGTCGATCAAACTGTAGCTAAGAGATCCTAGAGGCAGAGTTCATGCAGGACCCTGTATTTATCTGTATGTGCCCACGTGTGTGCACGTGTGAATGTGTTTCACACAAGTATGTGTCTGCATACATTAGTGCCCACATCCAATTATGCGGCTGCATGTGAACATTCAAGATTTGCATGCACACTCGGCTTTGAGTGTCCAGATGTTCCATTTTGTCGTACTGCGCGCTGTCGTTGCTTTTATGACTGCTCTGACACGCTCCCATATGGACTCATTGTTGGTGACAGGCTCATCATTTCAGTCAGCGAAGGCCACTGAAATGCCTTCTAATTAGACTGCCGGAGTCCGCGCTGTAACCACCGATGGACAATCGCATCTAGCTCTGTTCAGTGTTCAGTATCTGACAATCTGATAAGCACTCGTACAAATAAAGAAGCCCTTCACTAGATTATGAAACAGTTTTTCCTTCATGCTGTATAATGAATAGGTATCGGCTACAATGCAGGGGTTTAAGGATACGTGTCTGCAAGAATACTGTTCAAAGCGTTCATTCAATCTTCTCTAGATGCACTGTTCTGTTGCTGACCCTAGACTCTGATGTAGAAGAGGAAAAAGAACATGAGAGGAACACATTGTTGGAATAAGTAAGTGAGCAGTAACTTAAAATAGGTACTAAAATCCTCAATGAAATGGAAAAAAAACACTTTACCATAAGCCATGGCTTTCTTTTGTTATATAACATAGTTTTCATCTGTTACCATTTGAAGGCAACATTTTTAGTGACGCTAGTGGCGTTGGCTCAAGGGATCTTAACAGCCATGAAATTTGGTACAGATCTGTGGCGCCCAGAGGATGAATCCTGATGACTTTGGTGATCCTCTGACCTTTCTGCTTGCGCGACCATGAGATTGAAATTTGTGATTTTGAGTGAAATGTAGAAGCAACTATGGATTGGCATGACATTTGGTATGCACATTCATGTCTACCTCAGGATGAATTGTAATAACTTTTGTTATCCCTTAACAATACATTTAGTGCCATCATCTGGTCAAAATTTTAATTTCTCCAATATTTTGGTTTATGAATAAATACAGCATAGCTATCAGCCTCGGCTTTGCTAGCATGCAAATGTCACAATGCTAACATGCTAAACTAAGATGGTGAACATGGTAAACATTATACCTGCTAAACATCAGCATGTTAGCATTGTTACTGTGAACATGTTAGTGTGCTGATTTAGCTGTACAGCCTAGCATGGCAGCAGACTCTTAGTCTTGTTGC
>NTHP01000019.1:3265879-3275914 GCA_003416845.1 Oplegnathus fasciatus | reverse complement strand
ACAACGCATTGACACTGGTCCAAAGCTTAATAGGGAAGAAAGTGAATAGCTAACACTCTCCCCAGCTCTTTTACACCTAACTTAAACTGGAGCTGCGCAATGCAAACAGTAGAAGACTGTATCTGTAGTGAGTATTTCCACGAGGAAACTGAAAAAGAAAGAAGTCAGACAAAACGGGTGAATAGTGACTTAAAGCTTCTGTAGTGATAGCATTTGGTGAAATTTTCACTATAATCTTGACGGTGACTTTAGGAAGCCAAGTATCTGGCGACATTGTCCCCTTCTACTGATATCCTTAGTCGAAGCAGGAGCAGAGCAGTCAAGCTGAATCTATAATCAGTCAGTACCAATGGGCTCAGTGTGAGACTGCCCTTGAGGGCTAATCTATATGTGTCCCTAGTGTTTAGGATGTCCATGAAATGTAGCGACTCAAAGCCTGGACACTCAGAGGACTCCGGGGCTTGGCTGTAAGGGGGAAAGGTCTAACGACTGAATTGTTACTCTGCCACCTTATTCATATCCTGTTTCTTTCTTCTTTTTTTTTTTTATCTACACCTTCTTCAACATCTGTCTATTTTCAAATCTATTGTAAGCCACTGTACTCAACGCCCCTGGCTTTTATGGGTAAAAGTAGAGAAACTGTTGCAGTGGCTATCGATACAGTAATCTTTTTGTGCAGATGTGCAGAATATTTTACTATAGCCTGTACTGTGGAGGCAGATTAAAATGGGATAACACACAATTCTATAAAACTGATGAAAAAATAAATCTTTTTACACATGTTTTTAAACCACTATCAGCCACAAACTACTTATTTATCATCCATACTTTGCAGTAAAGGTTTGGTTGATTTTAATCTGGAAAACAATGAAAAAAAAAGTAATAATCCTTGCCTGAATCTCTCTACGGGCTCTGCGTACTCTTAGTTTTGATGGCTTTGCCCTCTATCAGCTCCTGCAGTACACTTTTAATATTACCCTGCTACAATATTTTAACAATGCTCTTCAGGGAGCTCTTGGCACACTTTGCATCCTAAAATCTAACTTTATAGTTCACTTGTCAAGGTGATAGTGTTGACAGGGCACCTACTTTTTTTAAACAAATTATGATGAAAAGAGCCTGACCTCTGACAGGAGTTAGACAGTGCAAATTTCTGTATTAACATCAGCCCTTCTTCTGTTTATGTGTACATATGCATGCTCGTGTGTGTGAGAGAGAGAGATTGCAGCTGTCAACATGCCAACCTTTCTCTCTCCTGTCCTGTCAGCCTCTCCCCGCTTGTGCTCCCTATCCCATGGTGCAGAACAGAGAGGGGTTAGGAAGGCCTCTCTTCCCCTCCCTCTCCTCCTTCATCTTCCAGCCTTTCATTCTTGAGTTGGAAATGTCAAACAGGCTGTCAACGAACCATTGTGTGACACGCTGTCAACATTTTTCACCCATCGAATCACGTGTCCAACACAAGCATCGTATTGGTTACGGTTTAACATCCATGCTCCATATCCTGCAGTTCATGTGTTTGACATAAACAGTCTCAGCATAGGTTTCTGGGTCTGTGGTCTCAGTGCTCCGCTGTCATTGTGAGGGTCTTAAGTCACAAGCCTTGGACTCATGAGAGTGATGACAGCCCAGAAACAAGGACACCAGACTCAGACCCTGAGGTCTGCATCATTTCGACATGTCACACACATGCCTAGCATCACTTTGCATCAGGGAGGAGGAGTGTTGCCTTGTTAGTAATGTGACATCTGTGTCAAGACACCCAACTTCATGGGCAGCAACGTCAGTGTGATACACAAGGTTGCAAGTTTATTCATACATACATTCACACTGTGACTCTCTCCAGCTCTGTATTGTCATTATCTCTCAAAAGTTTGTTTCCAAACTGAAACGACTTCTTTTCATCTTTAAATAGAGGGGTAGGTTTCTATTACCATCCATTACAGCACATCAACTTAAAGGTGCCCTGTGGAGTTTTCTTGTAAACAAACAAAAGTTATGTTTAAATTCTGTGTCACTCACCAAAACGCATTGCGCGTATCCCTGAGGTCTAACAAACATGTTGAATGCATTTCCTTCCTCATAAAACATTAGCAAAGCTGTTTTTTTTGTGTGCATTTTTTATAATCCTGTTTGCTTACCAGCAGTGTTATCTTTTATTACCTTTGTTGGTGCACTGCCTCGTTTGTTGGCACACCACCCCCACTGTCGATCAGTGAAAAAGCATGAAAACAACGAGAGGATGTGCACGTGTGTCCTCGTGTGTGTGCATGATCCAAACAAAACAGGGACCCGCTCATAAAAACATTGCTCCACAGTGCTACTAGTGGTCAAAAACTCTACGGGGTACCTTTAATTTAATATTGTCAATCAGCTAAAATAATTTTCATTATGGCAAATGGCTGAATTGCAGGCCATAATGATTAAATTGTTTGCACTTTATTTGCAATTATGAAATTAATAATACACACAAAATAATGAAAATAAATCAAAAGAATTACACAAAGCTCGGAAATAACGTCTTGTGCATTCAAATTCAAACAAAGGCATGTGGTTTATCTTTTTCACATTTGCATTAGCATTCTCCACACAGTGCATCTGTGCTCTTCACATTGTTCCTCCCGCCCCTTAACAGGCTCTGTGTCTGTGTAAGAATATCTTGCAGCTCAAGTATCTTTTAGTCTGCAATTCTCACAGATAGAAGGCCAGTTTCATTTTTAAAATACCTGCAATGATTTAAGTCTTTTTAAATAAGTCGCATACCTTGAGCTGTCAAATGTATGATTAAGATGATGATCATTCAAGCTGAATTAAAGCTGGTGAGCAGATTACGCCAACAACAAGGTTTTTAAACGACCCCCAAAACCACTTACACTCTTCTACACTGCCTTCAGGTCTGTATAGGCTCTTATCACAGTATAGAGAGTATACACATCATGTTTTTTTTACTGCAAACTACAGTGTAGCACTTGTCAAAACCAGACAGCAGCTTAGTATTATCTGAATATTACAAACAGTGTGTGCTAACTTGCCTGAAGTGCCTTGAGTGTCCTGCTATGGCAAACTCTACCCATCTTTTAAGCGGTTTACAGTACTAAGGTGTCCCACATGTGTCTCACAGACCAATAAAGTCCACCAAGATGTAAAGATATGACAAAGATATGAGTACTCTTTCACTTCGTAAAATTTTCATCACAGACTGTAAATGAACAACTTTATATTAGTGTTTGTTTATGAGTTTGCATCATGAGCTTTATGAGGGCACATTTAAAAGCACTGATGCATGGCATTAGTGTGAGTGTGTCTGAGTAACTGTACGTTTTTTACAGTACATACGGTGTGCATACACTGTGACTGTATAGATATAGTTCAGCCCATAAATTTACTTTACTAGCATTTGCATTACGTGTGCGAGTGTCCATCAAACGTATCCCCCAGCTCCCCTTGCCTCCACAGGGGAGATCAACGGTAGCTTGAAGCTTATAGTTTCCTCTCTGAGCTTGCTGAAAACACGCAGGAACACCTTGAGCACAATGCTGGACCTCCACCGGAGAGATCCCGGGGAAAACTATTTGAAACTAAAAACACTTTTTAACCTCCTCCACTGAGAGAAACACACATTTTTATCATTACTGACACAAGCATCTGCAAATATCTGCCCTGTCAGTGCAGATTCTGATGCAGTTTCTTTGACACACTCTCCTCCCTGTGTGTGTTTTGCTGCAGGTGCGTGTGCGTGCATCAGCGCATACTTGTTTATGGGGCAAGCAGTCGGATGTACAACGGGAAAAAGAAGTGCAGCTACTTGCCAGTTGAGAAAAGCTAATTGGTTAGTACAACTGAAGTGGTTTTTTCTCCTTAGGCTTTCTTGAACATTTGGCAAACGAGATTCATAAATTCAAATCAGGCTTATTTTCCTCTTACTGTCATTGGAAATTCTAATTTGTTAGCTGTCAGTATTTGAAGTGGGAGGTGTTGATTTCTTGGACTGCGCCTTTTTTTAATCAGACTTCATCAGAGCTTGGAGGAAAACTTTACTTGTGGTCTTAACAAGCATGCAATTTGTAAACAAAAGTTGATTTTATACATTTCAAAGAAGAAACTCTGACTTTTTGAAAGTTGCCACAATTTTTCAAAAGAGTTTGTAAGGAGTTAAAATTTTATCCAACCTCATTTATCAGCACTGATGGTGCTCCCCCACCCCCCCCCAAATAACACTTGCAGCTTTAAGGAAGGATAAGGCCTACTTGGCAGTGGGACTCTCGCCTGCCACCAGCACAATAAGAAGGCAACAGGAAGCTAGCCAAGTCCTAGCTCTCAGCACTAGCTGTAGGGGTCTAAGCAGCAGGGAAGCTGTACCGCAACATAGCTTTTGCTACATGTCTGCCAGGGCATGAATAAATAAACACAGCAAGATCTGTCCAATTTTCCCTCAGCCCTGAGGCTTTAAACCAGAATACTTCTGACACCTGCTATGATCATTCATTATCCTTTCCTCACATGCATTATTTCACAGGTGCCAAGTTAAAAATAGTTCAATCTATTTTTGATGGGTGCCAACGAGTAAGTGAAATAAAGCCCACTTGTGCTTGACACAGCGCGTAGTGCCAGATGAGGAGATTACTGCTGGTTAAGCTGCTCTGACTGTGGGTCCCTCAACCAAATTACTCAACAGGTCACAGTTCACTTGTTAGAAAACAAGGGAGCCTTCTGGGTAAGAAGGACGCCTAGAACATCATTTACTGCTCCATCAATGGTCAAGATTAGCAGACACTTTTTAATAGGGAGCTTTACCCATGCAAAATGGTTCAGGAGTAACATAATTTTGTTTATAACTTCATTAAAATCTCCTGAACACTTCCTTTGCATTAGGGAGGTTTTCCGTGACTCCTGAAACAACTTTCTCGCGTTAACTGCAATCTGTGAAGGACAGAGTTCAATATTCATTTGAAATCATTACGAAGCTCCATTTCCTCCACTGCTTATTTCTCCAAAAGCAGTATAATGTAAAAAAAAACAGCCCCTGAGCTAGAAACATGCCTGCCTATTTAACAACCCAACAGAAATCTACACTTTCCATAGATTCCTCATAAACCACAGAGCTTTAGTCGAACATAACGCAGAAATGTGAAATACACAGTGGCGTTCAGTCACACCATGCTGAACCAAGTGAAAGCTACACCAGCATCTGTATGTGCTTGTCAAAGGCATGCCAAGCAATCAGCGATTCACATCCTGGTGGGACATCCTCCAGAACTACTGAGACACACAGCACGTGCAGAACTACTCAGCACAAGTTTTTACATGAACCCTACAATATGTACAAATTATTTACAGTCACATGAAATGTAGAAATGACATGAAAGCTTGAGATTTGAAATGATGTGAGAAGATGCTATGAACACTGATATTGAAAATTTGAGTCTTCCTTCCTTCATGAAGAATTGTAAATTAGTGTGTTCTGCCTAAAAAAAGACAAAAACTTTCTTTCTTCCATCATGGAACACCCCCATGTTTCTATTTATTAATGATATTAATATGTTGTGTTTTATTGCACATAAAAAGGAGAAAATGGTGAATATTTGTCACAAATGTTTTCAAATTGCACACTTCCTTTAGATACTTTATTCGGGTTGGAGTTGAAACAATTAGTCAATGAATCAATTCGCCGATCACCTGAAAATGGCAACAATTTGGACAATCGATTTGATGTTTGTCAAGGAAAAAACATTCTCTAGTTCAGATCTCAAATGTGAAAAAGTATTAAAATTAATACCTTTGGATTTTAGACTGTTGGTTGGACAAAGCAAGCAAATTGAAAACGTGTCTTTGGGGTCCAGAGAATTTGGCGCCATTTTTCAATGTTTTCTGACATTTTATAGACTAGAAAATGAATTGCTTAATCGAAAAAATAATCAACAGATTAATCAATGTCAATGATGAAAATGATTATTAGTTGCAGCCCCAATTTAGGAAATGATCAGCACATAACAGTGCTCTTAAGTATAAGGAAGTTTGGCAATGAAGCAGTAAAAAGGAAGACAAAGAGTGCAGCAGCTTTGTGAATCAGCTAGTATGACACAGACAGTATCAACTCAGAGTGAGTGGTAAGTCAGCGAGATGCCCAGCATGGTGCTAAGAGAGACGGAGGCAGGCTACAACCTGTCCACTGCAAAATGGCAGGAATAACTGGCTGATACACAAAGACTGACATGGGCGAGAGAAATTGGTCCTGGCTGTCGAGAAAGTGAGAGTAGGAGAGAGACACGGAGGGGTTTTTGGAGTAGAAAGAGAATAAGGAAACAGCAGATGGTGGAGAAATGGCAGGGGCTGGAGAGAAGGCGGGAAGTGAAAGAATACATGCTATTAAACAGCATCGAGAAATGGGAAAAGCAGGTGATGGGGAATGGGAAAAACAGAGCCTGACAGAAGCAGAGAGAGATGGGAAAAAAGACAAATGTGAAGGACTGCAAGCTGTCTATATTCAAGAGAGAGGAGAAGGTGATTAGTAGTGATGTGATGACTTGATGTGAGCGTCTATGTGTGTGTGTGTGTGTGTGTGTGTGTGTGTGCATATGGCTGCTGATGAAGGATGGCTATCTAGCAAGAGAGGGAGAGAGGCAAAGGGGAGAGAGAAAGGCCACCAGCCAAGTGGTCTAGTACCATCCAGGGAGAAACAGCATCTGTCTCAGCAAAATAGAGAGGAGCAATCGATAACTATACAGTTAAGGTGTGTGTGCTCGCTTGTGTGCATGTGCATGTGTGTTCCTGGTGCATTGGCCTTTGCAGTTTGCTTACACTGCATTTACTGTACACTGCTGCATTTTGATAGTAATATATGGTATGTGAATGATATGTGAATATGTGCATGCTTGTCATTTTTTAGCCATGCTAGCGATATGTTTCGAGATAGCCCCACCAATATTGGATTTTTGTGGGCCGATACTGATATTGATTAGTTAAAAAAAAATCTGGTAATGATATATTGGCGGATATATTTTTTTAATTGCATACTAAGGAGATTTTACAGTTGAAAAATCAACTTGTCAGTGCCCTCTGGTGGACAAACTATGTCATGATGACACTGTTTCTAAATGTATTTCTGTAATCAATCAATCAATCAATCAAGTTTATCATATAATCATATAAGGCACAATCACAGTGAAATATACCGCAATTTTATGTTATTTATATCAGCCAGCCTATCTACCGATATATTTGCAATAAACTAATATCTGCCAATATATTGGTCTAGTGCTAGACTGAAATATATCAACAACTGCTAGATGGACTGTCATGAGAGCTGATGAATCCTATTGATTTTGGTACTCTCCTGATTTTTCTTCTAGCGCCACCAGCAGGTTGACATTTTTGGCTCTTAGTGAAATATCTTGACAAAAACTGGATGCACTGCCGTGAAATTTGGTAGCGACATTCATGGTGCCCTGAGGATGAATCCTAATGACTTTTGGTGATCATTTTATTTAGGGCCACCGTCAGGTCAGAATTTTCACTTATCCTCTGAAATATCTCAACATCTGCCGGATGGATTGGCACAAAATTTTGCACGGACATTCCCATTGGTTCGCAAACAGTGTATCCCAATGAGTTTGGTGATCCCCCCGTGGTTGACGTTAGTGGCTTTGAGTGTAACATCTCATCAACTATTGGATGGATTGTCATGAAATTTAGTACATACATTCATGTTATGGTCAGGATAAATTGTAACCTTGGTGATCCCCTGACTTTTCATCAGTCAAAATTTCAATTTGTCGGATACTTTGGTTTAATATCTGCAAAATTAATGACATTCCCATCAGCCTCAGCTGTAGTTTTTGTTTAGGGCTAATGAACAAAGCATTTAGCTCAGTACCCTGTGCCAGAGTACAGCCTCACAGAGCTGCTGCCATGGCTGTGGACTCTGTGGATTAAATGTACTTTCTTTTTCATTATCAGGCATCATTGCCACGCCTATTATTTGAATATGTTGATTTGTAAGCATTTTAAGGAAATCATTTTAATTGATTAGGACAGATTATATTGCTTCTCGTCAGCACTGTGGAATTTCCAGCTCCACTCGGCCACAAACTGAAGCACATGGTCAATATGGTCCTTTTATCTCATCTCTCACCTCCCCTTTCACAATATTACAGCCATAAATACACCCGAGAAGGGGGGCTGTAATCTCACTGAGCATCATAATACCGAAATCCATTTCTATTTGGTGCCCAATCCTAACTAGAAAGCTCCATGTAAGAGTGGCAAAATATGGCTGCTGAGAAGATGATCTGTCACTATGCAATTCAAAGTGAAGCATGATCAGCTTTATGCAAATGTCCGTTTCTATGACATGTGGAGAATGCAAAATGCAATTCACATAATGGATTTTCATCCCTTACATGGGTTTGCTGTGCAAAACGTCAATGTTTTTTTATTTATCATAAAAATAGAGTTTTATTTATCACTACCAGGAATGTATGCAAACATCACTCTACATCCAAAATGGACACAGTCACACACACACAAACACACAGATTCATGATGGATTAAAGTGTGCCCACAGCTGTCAAAAAGAGGAATATATATACTGTATATACACTGCATTTATTTCTGTATGTAACCTTTGAAGTCTAATAAAAATGGGGAGAAACACTCTGATCTCCCAGAGAGAATAACCCTGTTGGTCAGATTCACTGCAATCAAAAGGACCGTCTGTTTCTCAATGCGTGTCAGGGGGAATTAAGACCCCTGAATGAGAAATCAAATCACACAGCATTTCCTTTCATCTTCTCTTGAATCGATAGCATGTCATAAAGTATGTTGGAGCAAACCTCGCGGCGGTTCTGGCATAATCTACCGATGAGGATGACTGCTTCCTCATTCTTTCACACAGTTTCAAATGGAACAGAGCTTCTTGCGACACCTTTGAGCTAACTCCCCGAAATGTCAGGTTTTATCACGCTCACATTGACACACCGCGATTAGCCCTTCATCAGAGTATTTGTCCTTACAATACAAACATTTCCGTCATCCAATTTAGTCAATTTAGGCTTTCTCCTGCCTCGGTGTTTGATGGATGTCCAGAGTAGTTGGCAGTGGAGTGGAGACTAGGCTTTGATGTTCAGGCCCAGACCGTTAGAGTATTCAGGTTGACTTTGATAAACCCCATTAGAGTGTCGCTATCTCTCCCTCTCTCGCTCTCTCTTTCTCACACACACTTACAGGCTATGAGCCTCAGAGGAATGGGTGTGAGGGCAAAAATACAAGGTTGCTCCGACACTGCATAAATTCTGGGTAAGTGAGTGAAGAAGTGGATGACGGAGACGATAAATAACCAGCATCTGCTTATAGAAAGGGAAGGCAAATTGATTGAGATGACTGAGAATGAGTGAAAAAAAAAAAATCTGATAGTGACACAGGGTTGTGTTACAAAAGATTTACATATGCAATTTCAGGCTTTAGTCACCATAAAAGATTGAGAGATGCATATCTCCACGTCACTGGAGACAGCTGGTTCTTTGAATGTGCAGGCACAGCTGCAGTAGGTGAACATGAGCTTAATCATGGAAGAATGAATGATTCGTCAAGAAGTCTGGCGGAGGTCGGTACTCTACATGCACGCCAATGCAACGCCCCATTCACCACTCGCCACTATCTAAATTGAAAAGAGTATTTATACCAACTTAGGGATCAGAAGTTAATGGAAGCAGTCATGCATCAATTGAGTTACATAAAAATGTCCATTGGAAAAGGGTGAGATAACTACATCCTTTTAAAAGATTTTTAATTTTCTCAAATTGGCTTTTTGTGTCTGATAGAGGGTGTGTGTGTGTGAGTGTGTGTGTGTGTGGGTGGGGGTTGTAGGCACATTACTGTGAGAGTTTTAATCAGACATCAGAAGGGGTATTAACGGGGAAATGTGCTAAAAGAGTAGGATCAAATAAAGATCTCAACTCCAATGTAATGAAACGCTGCTCTTTGGTGCGCTGGCTAATCACGACAGCCAAGTTGCAGCACAGATTGCTCAGAGCGAGAAAA
>NTHP01000019.1:3248497-3265818 GCA_003416845.1 Oplegnathus fasciatus | reverse complement strand
AAAAAAAGGTGCAATGACAGAGGTGGGAAAGTGATTAAGATGGAGTTTGCCATGGTAACTCACTGTCCCTCTGTCACCTTTGGCACAAAAGAAGGACTCCCGCCCTGCCCTCATGTAAACTCTTCTGTCACTCGCTATCTAATGCCTCTCATATAATCCCATCTGTTAGTTTATAGGAGGAAAATACTATCATTTCTGTTGCTTCACACATCTGAACCCCAGGCAAACGGTTGCCTCTAGCTGATGAAATCCTCCTCACATTTAATGAAATGAAAAACCCAATCCCAATCAGGACTGCACTGAGAACACCCGAAGGAGATTCTGAGGTGTGTTGACAAAACACAAGCTGTGCCAAACACATTGACACTACACTCACTGATAAAAAAAAAAAAGTAAGTTTCACCTCAGTTTTGCATGGTTGGGACATGGTGAAATACAACACCTTTAAGGCTGGTATCTCAAATGTTCATTAATATCCAGTATCAGTATGGTGAAAACTATACCATGGTTGGGCTACAAACTCAATACTCTGCTAAGAAATGCTGAAGTGTGTTCAAAACTGACTGCAGTGTCTTTCACAACATGTTGTATATCAACGCATCAAAATAAACAGCATAAGTATTTTAGAATCAAATTTTGCTAGCTGCCATGTTTTCCATTTTTAGCAGAGGCTCATTCAGTTTTACAACATCTCAACAATTCAACTGCCATCATTGCTGTAGATCATAACATTATTGCCCTTGTTGCTGAAGAGGGCAACATGTGGGGCAAGCTGTGGATTTAACCTTCCAATAAAGGTTTACAAGGGGAGCATGGAAGGCACAGGGGGCGATTCTTGCCATCACCACAGAGTCCTGAAAACAGTTTCTAGCGGCAATATCTCTGGCTTGGCTGCGCATTTCAGCAAACACGACTGATTGTGTTCACGTGTTGGGAAGCCAGTGAGGGATCATGTCTTTGGCACTGCACTAGCGAGTCCTACTGGTTACTGCCTCCTTGTACAGTAAAGGATTGAGGATTGTAAACGGAACCTCCAAATAAAATCCTAGACTCAAAAGTCTCCTACCGTTGTTGTGGTTAACGGCTTCCCCTTTCAATATGATAGAACTTTACCGAGCTACGCTGCCTGGACATACACCGTTCAGGAAATGAACTACTTCATTGTGTGCCAGTATAGTAGCAACAGGATAAAATAACTTTCCAATCAGAGCTGAGTGCACAAGGAACTAATATTCAGGGCTCATTCCCACAAAGCTGCAAGGCTGTAATTCAAACAATTGGAACTATTCTTGTTGGCCACGACACTGGCTCGATGCAGGCATATTTATCAACAAGCCGAGGTTTTGGTGAAAAAGGCCTTCCTCCTTCTTGACAGGAAAACAATAAATGCTCTGCAACTTGACACTAAAACGCCAGATTTTTTTAAACAACCTTTGTTTCAGCCAGAAGGGCAAAACCGCGGCTGTTTGACAAGTAGTGTGTCAAGAGATCCACTGCTAGGAGCTAAAACCTCACTCCAGAGCTGGTGCCACCAGCAAATTAATATTTAAGCCACACCAAAGCCCCACTCTCCACACACTCAATTTAAGCATTTTCACTGAGCTTTCTCTACCACAATCTAAGTTTCCACAAAGCCTCGCCTCTTCAGAGGCAGAGCACGATAAAATCAATGGCTCAGACTTCCCTCCTGATCACAGTCAATCTCTTTTATAAGCTACAAACACACAATGAGGTTTTTTTTAGGGGGGTTTAAACCTAATCCCACCACCATCTCCCACTTTTCTTTATTTCTCTGTCTGATGTATGACCCTGTGATTCTGTTTCAGGTGCTTTTACCTTGCTCTGTGAAATAAATGCCGTGGCAGTGGAGATAAATTCACAGATGTGTGATTAAAAACACAATACATTATGCTCTCTGTGTGTGGTGGAATGGCCTTTTGGATGTGGATTTAGACGGAATTAATAGTTCAGTATTTTGCTCCATGTGTAACACCAGAGTGGAGCAAGTCAAAGGTCTTTGAAATCATAAGTGAAGTTCATTTTGCACAAAGACAAATTATAAAATCACCAGTGCAGCCAGCACCCACACACATATTTTCTCCTCCTATAACAAAGAGACAGAGAGTTAGAGGAAGACTGTGAAATATCAACTAAATCAGAAGGTAAAGTTGGCAGACTTTTGAAATATCAGGAAGCAAAGTGTTGCCCGGAGGGCGACAAAATTCTCAGCCGAGCCCAACAGATTCGACCTAATCTTTTCTAATTTAAGAAAAAGAAAATTATGTCCTTGTGGCACACGGCTATCTAGGGAAGGGATGGTGATTTCAATCTCACTTGAATTCTACATCTTACCAGAAGAGCCCCAAAAGGATTACGCCTGAATATTTAAGATTGCTGTACATGGCGAGGGTGGTGATGAATAAGTACTTGGAGGGAAACGGACAAAATGTGTGCAACACTGCACTGTATATATATGTATATTCCACATGAAGATAAATCTCACATTATTTTACGCCCCTTTTTACAGCCTGCATAAAAAAACCAAGAACCAACGTCACCTCTACAAACAAACTGGAGTACAAAATGAAAAGGATTTTTTGATCTGAGGGTTCAGATGGAGCTGCTCAGTGGAGGTCCAGTGTGTATGTCTGTGTTTGTGCGGAGGGATTAGGAGTAGCATACAGATTTGAGTAGTTTCCCCCAGCTAGCTAAAATCCAGCTTGACGCAAGCCTTGGATGAGAGATGTCCTCTATAAGGACACAAAAATACGAGTAACCTTGTATTTTCGCATGTGCACGCGACTCCATACATGTGCACAGTGAGCATGCATCAAAACTACTTTTTTCCGCCAGTGAACTCAACTGTTAGTTCTCTTGTTTACACAGACAGACTCAGCATGGGTGATCAGTGCAGGATGCTGTATCTGCAGTGTGCGGGTTTTTACAGATTCAGGCTCAGAACTGTCAGTAAAGAATGCTTCTATCCTATAATTTTACAATTTTATAAAAGTGGCTTTACCTCACCATCCGGGATCATAAGTGAATAAAAATTATATAAATGTGCTGAATGGATGAATAATCTACTTTTTTTTTTTTTGACAAACTGAAGGACTTCCCAAAACAATTTTATCCCCCTGCAGCAGATCAGATATTTCATTATACAGAATGAATAAACAATCATAGTGCATGCATGAAAGGAGATAAAGTCAGCAAGTCTCAATTTCAATCCTGGAGATATAAAACCACCAAAACTGTCACAGAAAAACTGTTATCTAGTAATGCGTTTTTCATGCACGGCAATTTAAACATACAGCGAGAAAACTGTTAGGGCAGTTTAAGCTGTTTCGAGGCTTTTTAAGAGGAAGTGCAGCAATCACTATGTGTGTATCATGAAGAGTCGTTTGTATGCATGTTAGGCATGGAGGCTTATTAGAGGCCACAAGGTAAAAGCCAATTGGCATCCTTTTATAGACGGTGGCGAGAAAAGCCGGTGTCAGCTCAATGAATATTCAGATGGAAGCAGAGCCTTGAGGGGACATGGAGCAGCCCCAATCTTTTATCAGTCTTCCTCACAGCGAGGCCATAACCTATTCACTGCAATCCAAATCTTTCTCTGTATTACCGAATTCTTCTTCTCATTCTCCTTTCTTTTTCTCTTTGCTCATATATACAGTATATCTGCAGCAGCGCAGCTATGGCGCTGTTCTTGCTCTTTCTCTGCCCCCCTAGCTGTACATTTTCCTGCGTAGGGGAATAATGAGAGCCAGCAGCGGTGGGTGGCCACGTGCGTCGCATTGTATAGGAGTGCTGTGATTAATCGAGCTTGCCAAATGGAAAATGAAATGCCAGCAAGGCCATTCTGTTCAGCAGGCTGTTAGTGTTTGTTTGAGAGAGAAACAGAGATGAACACACATGATCGACTTCCTGACTTTTCCAGGTCCTTGCTCTCGGCAATCTGCCAGGGAGACTTGAGTCGTCCAATGGAAGAAGATGGTCTTAATTGACTTGCTGGGCTCCATTGGTGTACAGTCAGCGGTCTGAGGAGGAAATAAAAATGTTCTCTTGCACCCCCCTGCACTTCAATAATCACAGATGGATGAGCAATTTGAGCTCTGACAAGGGTGAAAGAAGACAAAATGTGCGAGAAAAGCTGATGGAAACCAACACCTCGCTAAGAACGTGTTCATGTTTGTTACGCCGTCATCCTGACAGTTCTTTCAGCTTTTCGTGACTCAAGGTTTCAGAGAGAAGCAAGCGCTTGACACCTTCAGCAGAATGACTGAAAGGGAACTGAAACAGCTGCATAGAACGTCGCGCAATCTGTTACACGCCTCCAGGAAACCAAATGTCACACGCACCTTTAGGACGACAAACAGTAAACATTCAAATTTAACTGGTCCTTCCTGTAGGAACTGTTTAGCAGCCCGCAAGCTCACATAATGGATCCTCTGGGTACAATAGCAATCCTTCACACAGACAGGAGAAAACAGGAGGAGGCAGGAGAACCGAGCAGGTCTTTTAGTGGAAAATTTTGCCTTGACCTGCCTGGAAATTCTGCCATTATGGTAATGAATGAGCTGCAAAATCAGGCATCACTTCAACCAGCTCTCCACGATACAAACCGATATAGACTATTCTGTTCTGCTTTGTATACAAATTTTATTCCATTATTATTATATTGAATATTTCTTCCTTGGTTCCTTGGTTGAACCTCGGGAACCCTAGAATAAATAAAATATGGTAGACTGAGAGGAGTCGGTGAATTACACTCAGTTGTAAACCATAAACCACTTGTCATGGCTTTTCTATAAGCCTATCAAATGGTAATGATATGCATTAACCCTCCAACGCAGTCCCAACAGTATATAGAGCGGGACAGCCGGTACATGACCCAAGCTGCACTCCCATTTCATGAAATGTACCATCAACTCATTTTACTGTCATTTCCTTTAAGTATTATGTATTGTTGTGGGCGTCCGCTTGAATCCACAACTGTTTTATCATTCTGAAATCTTGTGAGGATTACTCAAATTCCACATTTCATAATCCCATCATGGTCTTGCCCTCTTTCATTGTTGACATCATTCCCCCAGCGGCAAAACAAAAGCATGCCGTTACCTATTAGATTACCCTGATGCCAAATGTGATTTAGGTCCCTTTGGAATCAGACATTTGCCCTCAGATGATAAGCGGGGGAATGCAGAGTCCAAAGAACTGCCAAAAAAGGATGTAAGAAAATGGGGGAGCAACGTGTAGATGAAAACAGAGCATTCATCATTCATACTCCTTTTAAGGCAGTCATTAGACTTTTTTATCTGTGCATGTTATTACAGGAACTCCCTAAGGAAGCATCCCACTGATGAGAAGAAGAAAACAAAAGCAAAACTCGTCAAGCGTGGAAAGCAATCTGCTCTGTGATGTCCTTCGAAATCAGAGGCACAAAATCAGGAGCGATGAGCAAACAAAACTCATTCCACCTTCCAAAAATGAAAAGACCTTTTCAATCAACTCTTAAGAGAATAATTCTCCAAGACGTTTTCAATGGGTGGAAGCCTTAATGTGCGCGGAGATAAAACACACAGCTCAATCTCATTGCTGCCTAATACAGCATAATGGAGAGAGTCAGGCTCTCAGCATGACAGGCAAGGATCCACCACGGTGATAGGCTAATGAAACAAAGAGCCCTAGGCGAGCTGTTACACCTACAGAGGAAGGGAGAAAAAAAAAACACACTTACAACAACCCGGCTAATTTCCAATGCAGTTCTGAGAGCGAAGACCATATGTATCATGTGTACAATGTAGCAAACGCTGCGTGAATTCACAATAGGTCGCTCTACTGTGGAGGTAACACAGGAACACAGGGGTTTGAATAGGAGAGCAGCCAAGATTCTGTTACACATTGGAGAGATGCATGGTGTAGACAAACACACGCACACAAATACACAGCATACTGTATGTGCATGCAGGTGTTGATACATATGGCGTGTGTGTACAGTAGATACACACATACGTGCTCGACCTCTTCACTCTAATTCCCAAACCAGGCCACAAATAAACCCCCACACCCAGCGTGGTTTACATTACTGCAGACTTCCAGCTACAACAGAGCGGTGCCCTGACCCCCACAGCATCTGTAGCTGAACAGCAGGCCTGGCTAACAAACTGCCACAGAGGATGGAAGCAGGAGGCAGGCTGAGCCACTGATTGATCTGCGGGGTAATTGGCTGGGAGCGGCTGAAACAGCCAGAGGACGTAAATATCAGCCGCCCTGTTGGATAGCGAGTTAAGTTCCATGGGGCAATAAACTCTGGCTCGTTGTCTGGTAAGCTGGCAAACATTTTGCGCCGAGCAGGAAGGAGCGAGGTGTGATGTCAGAGGAGTAGAAGTGGGGCAGTGAGAGGAAGAGAGTAAAGGTGCAGACACACCACAAAGTGTCACAGCGAAGGAAGTGTGCCGTTTTAGAAACTTGTACTGACAACTTGCAGGCGGCCAGCTAATTGCTAACATGCTAGTTGTGAGTTAGCAAGCTAGTTAGCTCGGTCGCTAAATAAATTCACAGTTACAAGAGACGTAGCTTATTTTGTGGCTTGCTTTGGCTCTCTAGCCTCGCAAATGTCAGCATTATGAGGATGGTTCGCTATTAGTCAACAAAGCCAATTTGTTCGTCAAATTGGATCAAAGCGATTCCATTGAATTTAATTGGTTTTGCAATGACATTTTGTCATATTAAATGCAGGTTAAATGCAGGTTAACGGCTGGTTCATGGTGAAAGGTTAATTCCAGTTTTGTACAACGTAATTTCTGTTGGTTATGATAACATTGCACTCACCAAGTAATTGCTGAGACTTGGGGACATGGTGACAAAGTCAGACAGGGCAAGGAACATGAGCCGTACAGGTTGTAAACATTTTAGCCACATCACTGTATCTAAACCACTTTATTTAAAGGTAAAAGTGGAAGTGAGCACAGCTGAAATGTCAGTAATAATCTCTCAATGAACAGGGATCTGAGCATGAGCCCAGCATGTCAGGGAGGGAGGCAAAGAGAGAAGAAAAGAGGTGGTGTTAGCTGAAAAAAAAAAAGAGAGAGACAGAGAGATGAGTGAGGAGAGGCGAGGGTGCGACCGACCTCTTCCACAGCTGCAAGAGGTGTGCCTGCAATGCTAACTCGCTCACATCCATCTCGTTCTGCTGAAACAGAGGCAGCGTGGAGGGAAGGGAGTCTTCAGATGTAGCAACCGTCATTCTTCCTCGCCGCGTGCGAGCACAGGAGATTCTTTTTGAAATGAGATTGATGTGGGCAGCCAGGACTCAAAAACACACACTCCACGGGAAAAAAACCAAAAGAGAGAGCCTGTTCTCCAAATATAGGTCTGTTTCTTTGTCTAGACCACTATCAGCCTTTCTACATTGAAATGAGGCATCTGGAAAATAAACACAAACAGAGACCTGCTTATTTTCTCTTTGCCAAAGCCCTTCAGCAGATAGCATTACTTTGGGGAAATTGCATTACACATGAGGAGCATACCTACGCTGTGAGTAATGTACACCTACACATTTTCCCAGTAGAGAAAACACAGGCCCATAACAATCAGAGAAACAGTAGGCAGCAGTGAACAATCAGGGAGAAAAGTCCCCAAGAATGTGACTTGCACTGTAGGGAGCACTAATGACAATAAGCATTAGAGCAAACCATTGGAAGGAAGATCTTTTTTTTTGGTGATTTATGAGGAGTGACTATATGGAAGTGGCTCATTCAGGCAAACACACTCTTCGCTGAGATCTTGGGAGAACACCAGAAAATGCACCACAGGAGATTTCTCTCCATTTCTACTCATGAATTTCATCTACTTTTCCTCTGCGCTCCTTTGTGAATCTGAAGCCCTACCAGTGCCGGGCCATGGAAAATGAAATTTTACTCCCAGTGCCTTAGGTGCTGTACCAGTGTGGGACAAAGTTTTGACAATGTTTTCATTGGATTTAGGTTCAGAGGTATCGTAATAGAAGAAGCCAGACCACATCTCACAAGCTCAGTTTCCACTATGAGACATCTATTTTAACTATTGTAGCTGTCACGATTCTGCAACTGCATGTTTTTTTTCTTTTTATTATAAAAATTTTGGTGAAGTAGTAAATTTCCCTGCTTTTCCTTTTTTTAAAAATCAGACCAATGGCAGCCCAGCAATTGGTGCAGTCGTCCAATCAGTAGTAGGAAAAATGTAGGTGAGAGAACTGTCAGTCACCTGTTGTACATTCTGACTTATATGTCTGTCTGAAGCAAATACCCGTCAAGATTTGCCAGACCACAGAGACAGGAGCACAATTGTGAGCGGATGTTCGAAGCTACAGTGGCTCGTCTTTACCATCTGTATTTACCATCCTTGAGCCTTTTTTGTGTATCAACAAGTAAATGCCATGTTGTGCCATAAAGTGAAATACTAATTACCAAAACACTTGAATCGCACTCGACTGGAATAAAAAGTGTGAAAAATGCTAGCAAATATGAAGTGTATATTTGTTCGACTTCTCATCATAGTACTTAGCTTGGAGTTAATCCTGTCCTAAAATACAGTAAATGATAACCATCATGAATTATAATCCAATCTGGTGAATGTCAGCGTCTTTGGAAACTTCACTCTGAGAGTCCAGTGGATGCAATCGAACAAAAAAGCGACTCAAACATTTAAATGTCGGCTGTTGCCACTGGCAAATGACTTTGGAGACAGATGTGAAACTGGGAAGTCGCTGAACTCTCTGTCCATCCCCAGCAATGGTGCCGCCGAAGTCAGTTCCTTCCGAGAGCGAAGAGTCGATCTCTACGGTTCAATTTTCAATTTTCCAGTTTGAGCCCATCTAGGTTCAATCTCATGGCCCTGCCTCCTTTATGATAGGTCCATATATCCTATTCCAGCTATAATCTTAAATGCCATTTGACTCATTCCAAAATGATTCTCAGCCCAGTTAGAGCTTGGTTGGGCTATAAGGCACTTAGATCAATCAGTGTCATCTTGATTATAGATTCATTAGTCATGGCCTGAATCCTTAATAGTAGAAAACATACAGTTGTAGTGCTACTGAAGGTAACACATGAAGCTTAATGGCATGCTGACCAGTTTCCTTTAGACAGTTTCTTTCCACGAGAGAAAAATAGAGATCCGTTTTTTCACTAGAGTGAATATTAGTTTGTGTTTGGCACAAATTTGCATGATTTTTGCATTTAAATTACAAATGAGTAAAGGTCCAAGGGATTTTATCATGCATTTTCCCCAGACCACACTTGACAACCACTAATATGTTAACCAAATACATTATAAACTCAGTACTACACAAACCCAATTCAGGATGTCATTTTCTTGAAGCAATGCAGAAAAGTCTTCATGTTTTATCTGTAAATGTTTTCACAGACCCACAAAAGAGATTTACATCACCTCTAAGAGGCAGCTGAATAGTATGATGTATATATGTATATATTTTTTCACATCCCCACAATATTTTTAATAAAGGAACAGTATATCAGTGGTCCTTGGATCAAGGAAATGCACAAATACTGCCTGAGTTTCCATACCGCAGCATCTGCCTCACTACCAGGTCTTGCCTCTGCAAACAGCCGGCGATCAGAGTGCAGGGAGCAAGAGGGGGAGAACTTGCAGCTTTTATTTGCTCTGGCTTTGGCTTAAGGTGCTGAAACACCACTTAATCTACCAGTCCACAGGGTCCTAAGGTCACGGCGCCCTAGGACGACCTGAAAAGCAGAATGCTGCTCAAATCCCCCAACAGCCTTGCACACACAGAAACATACACACAATGGTTCCTCCGCTCAGTAATTTTCCCTCCTGCACACGCTGCATTCTGTGTCAGTACTATAAGGCTGCTTGTCGAAAATGTAACACGTTGGCTTTGTCGCTGACCTCCAGAGATGATGTGAATCTAGAGGGGGGCAGCTTCACGTGTGCTATGAACAATAAGACGCAGTACTGGCTTTAATGATAGCTGGATTTTACTCGTTGTGCTTTGGCTCCATTTGTATCTCCACACTACTGAAATCAGCACAAAGACAGTGGCTCAATATCACACTTTCACAAGCTGTCACTATTTCAAATTATTGTTCCACCTTGAGTATATTTGGGCAGAATAATGAGAAAGACAGAAAGGATGAAACAACAAAAATAAAAATCATCTCAAGGAATTATTTTGCAAATTCAAACACAGCCTGACCTTGCTGGGCCTGAGGCTTCCAGCCCTTTCCTAAACCACTCATCTCGTGGGGTGGTTTGCTACCCCTCTGTGCCGGGGTTCCCTCACTTAATTGACTGAACTGCCTTTTATACATGGACTTGATTGTGGAGCAGTGGAACGTGATGACTTCTGCGATACACTTACAGTAGGCTCTGCATGCTGCTTCAAAGTTGCATAAGGATAATACGTTACTGTAAGGTTAAGTGTTAAGTTTTGGGAGACTCACTAATGGTGCGTCAATATGCACTTAAAGGAAAAGTTCAACATTTTTGAAATAGGCTTATTCGTTTTCTTGCCAAGAGCTAGATGAGAAGATTGACACCACTCCCATGTCTGTACAGCACATATGAAGTTAACGCCAACAGCCAGTTAGCTTAGCTCAGCTTGGCACAAAGACTGGAAACAAAACAAAAAACACAGAAAGTCTGGCTCTGTCTAAGGCCCCATTTACACCTAGTATTAACATGTGATCGGTATCTGTACAATATTGGATATTGACATCTAATCCACGCGCATTTACATTTACACTTGGTATTATTAAGCGCTCTCGTTATCTCAACTCTGCCCCTACTTTGATTGGATCTCAATATGCAAACTAGTCAGGCAGGGCTTGTGGACTTGTCAATAAAAAATGGCACCAGTGTCAAGGGAAGCAACGCAATGGACGAGTGTCTTTCTTTTTGCTAGCTACTCCCACCACTTGAAGCTTTATGCCAGGCTTGCTTGAGCTAGCACGAAGAGGTAGAGTTAGATGACGTTTCAACTTTCCGGGCGGATTCTCTTCTTAAGAATGTGGTCACGTTGAACGGACTGCATTTACCACTTTAATCCTTTGTTTTTGTACAAATTGAACAAAGGAAAACGTTTAAATTAGTGAGTTTTAAAGGTACTAGTGGGCAGATTTTGTTCCCATTTGATAGGGCCATGTTTGCTGTTTCCCCCTGTTTCCAGTCTTTAAGCTAAGCTAAGCTAACTGGCTGCTAGTGCTCGCTTTATATTTCCCGTGCAGATGCGAAGTGGTATCAATCTTCTCATGTAACTCCCAGCTAGAAAGCGAATAAGCGTATTTCCCAAAATGTCAAACTGTTCTTTTAAGCATACTAGAGTATACACTAGTGCGAGTCATCTGGGCTGCATGAGCTGTGACTATGATTCATCTGGGAGCCCACATGTGTTTGGTGGGCAGAGGGGTTTCCTGCCGTAAGGTACGCTCATTCAGTCAGGTAACTAAAGTGAGTCACACATGCAGCCTGCCAGATGGACACCGCAGCCTGGTAAGCTTTCGTGTACTGATCCTTACACAGTCTCATCTTTGAAAGTGTGTCTTTGTCGCTTAATTAATTCAATGGGAAATAGTCGTACGTAGGTGGTAAAACAGACTGCTGTAAAAGTTCAGTGACGCAAGACCAAGTATGAGGCATCTGGGTGTAATTTGTTTGACAAATAAATTGCGCATCACGTCGCTGTGGCAGCCAAGTTCATTTAGTCACTGTTCTGAGTCAATCTCTAGTGTCTGTTACACCAGCATCTCTTACTTCCTCTGATGCCACATATAAATTGAATACATAGCATCTGCAGATGTGCCTCACTGAAGTGCCTCAACATATAATGAAACGCCGGATATTGTGAGATTCCTGTCACTGCTCCTTCATTCACCGGCTGCTGTACTAACCGTATTAGTCATCAAGAGCACGAGGCTCTGAAAGGACACTGGCAGAATGCGAAGGAGAGGCATAACAGTTTTTATCTCTGCGCTCCTAAAATGACTGAGCAAAGAGAGTAAGAGGAGCTGATTCATGTCACCTTTGTTGCCTCTTTTTTTTCCTCCTCTCCCATTCATCAGAGGAGGGCTGTGTGAATTAGCATGGTTAGCGGAGCAGCTGCCGATGTGAGACTCTATTCATATCGCCAGATTTCAGAGTATCAAGTCGAGTGAATTCAGGACTTTTATCTTCTTTAATTATGTAAATCATATGCCACAGATATTTCCTATCAAGTCAAGAGGCAGGGCTTTTTTTCTTGCCTCTCAGCAAATTTTCAATGAGACTCCCAAGAGAAGCAGGCAGAGGAAACAATACTTCAATTGCGCATTACAGAAAATGTGGTCTGCATTCTGTATCTCTGACTATCAGTGCTGGAAATAACAAATTACAACAAATTATCCTTCCAGTGTGGTTGTATTAGTTAAAGTATGTTTTTGGAAGCTACTGTAGTTGTGTTTGTTTCATATACTATCCTTCATGTACTTGACAATTTTGCTCACTACATCAGGAAACCTGGACAAGCATGTATTGTAGATGTCACCATAAATATATTAAATGTTCACGTTTATTAAAGAATAGTTCTACATTTTGCTTTCTTGCCAAGAGTAAGACAAAAAAAAAAAATACAATACCAGTATTTGTGAATATGAAGCTACACCATTAGCAGCTGGTAAGCTTAGCTGGTTAACTGTACGAAAACCAAAGTTTGGTTTATGTACTGACTAAACAAACAAGATATAGTTGTGAGCATTACAGTGTGACACAACGTGTGGTGAATTCTAGAGGCGGAAAAACTGCATACTGGAAAGATGCGATGGGAACTGTTCACTGTTAACTGTGGTGAAGACGGGTCCTTATGTGCAAATTTTTATTGTGCTTATCGTGGGGCTTTACGACTGTACTTTATAAACATACAGAGACGAAAGGAAAAAGGAGATTAGACATAAACATCATACACAGCCTGTGCGTACATTTCTAACTAACGTCTATACAGTCTGTAAATGGGCTCTTTAGGGGGAATCAACAGCACAAAAGACCCAGTGGTCAAATTTGTACAAATGATGCATGCATGTGAAAATTAAGTTCGCTTTCTGTCTAATCATCTTTTGAGGTGCTGGTAGGCAGATTTTGTTACCATTTGCTACCTGACAAAGCCTGGCCAGCTGTTTCCTGTTTTTGTGCTAAGCTAAGCTAACCAGCTGCTGCCAGTAGCTTCATTTTTTACCCTCAGACATGAGAGTGGTACAGATCTTCTCATCTAACTCTTGGCAAAAGAGCAAATAAGAATATGTCCCAAAATGTCGGACTATTCCTTTAATGGTAGCGTAATTAACATGAGCTAAAATGCCCACCCATCCAGTGATATTATTGTCTGGTTAATGTTTAGCTCAACTAAGTGGAGAGCACCGAGTAACACATTTGCAGTATCCCAAGTACATTTCTAAATAGTGAAACTTCAAATTGAAGTTGACAGAGCAACTGATGTGTATAACACAGCTGCAGGATAAGAGATTCATGCCTCAGCAGACAGCAACCTCTGTAACTCAGAACATATCCACGCCTGACACTCTCTTGAAATTTGTGTCGATTCATGTTTTACTTTTCTTGCACTTCTTTCCAACTCCTCTTTTGAATTGCATGGAAAATATCATATTTGACAGTGTAACACAGTGTAACTTTAACACTGAGCCACAGCAGTTATACCTTGTACTTTTACATAAGCAATTTAACTTCTTACAAATCAGAAAAGTAGCAGCACCTCTGCTTAACAATCCATGGTATGAAGCAGCAGATTTCATTGCTATTGATGCTGTAATTCCCCATGAAGAGCTTCACCATGCTGATTTCTCGATAACAGCACACGCATAAAGCCTTCAGAGATAAATCTATAGTCCCTCTTCACCTCAATAGCTTTCTTTTCAATAGACTGTAGCCAGTAGCATGTTTTTCGGATGAAAGGTCGATGTGCTGAATAAGTGTTCATCATATAAAACAATGACACACTCGAAATCTCCAGTGGTAAAATACCCCTGAAGGTGCAGTGGATGTGGAGACAAATTGGCATACGGTTCGTGTTTCCTGGCACTGTGCCTTTCAAGCCTCAAACACACTGAAAAAGTTGACAGTGTTATTAAACCCAGTCAAGTGTAGGTGAAGGAATATTAAATCACGGTTATGCCCTGATTCCTCGTCATCAATCCTCACGCTGCTGCAGTAATGGGATCTCAACCAAAGATGAGGCAAATTAAGAAAGCCAAGGTTTTACACACAACACATAATTGCCACGATTGTGTTCGACAATACCGATTAGTTTGCTTACGCTCTCTCTGCCTCTTCCACCCCCCCCCGTACACTGAGGAGTGGCGCCGCCTAACTGAATTCAAAACTGACACTGCTCCACATCACTCCAGATATAGAAGGAAAAGAAATAACAGCCTAGCCAGCCACAAGAGTGTCCCAGCCAATGACAGTATACTGCCAATGGAAACACTGAGTGTGTGCAGACAGACAATCAATAAAACTGCAATGAGGCTCCCACAAGGGCGAGTTCCCTGGATGATGTTTGTTATTCATTTGGAGCTTTGCTGTTCGAGCTATAAAGCACAAAGAAAGAAAATGAATTGACAAGAGCGGTAAACAACTACAAGAAAATGTACCTGCAGTGAAGTTGTAACTTGCTGAAAATCCCACCGCTTCCAGTTCACCATCTGTCACAAATTTTATCCACAGATATCGGCCGCTACTCCTGATATCGGGCGGGCTGTGCTGACCGCAGTAGCGTCCGAGCATTGGGGAGAAGCCAAACGGTCCATCCCGAACCTCGATGTTGTCAAATTTACATTCCCAAGAGGACTCGATTGAATAATTCTCCTCAAAGTGTAGATCAATACACTGCCTTGGAGGGGCTGGAAGACACAGTGAAAATAATTACCACCTAGCACAAAGCAGGGAGTAAAATATTAGTCATGCTTTCATTGATGAGCCTGTTTCATTATCAGCACGCCCACACGTTCAATACACACCTCCAGATCCTGGCTGTTAGTCAATTCATCACTAAAACACCAGAGCTGTTATAGTCTTTAGCTTCTGCATCACTTTGGTGATTTTTTAACCTGATTATCTGCACTGATCAATCAAATATCACCCCCTAATGTGAAAAGAAGTAGCCACTCAGTGTCTATTCAACCATCTCATCATTCTCTAAGAAGTTGCTGTGATTTCGCCCCCCCAGGATAACCCCGGGAATGCTTTTAGCTTTCGAGAATAAAGCGCTGCATCACCTTGTTTTTTCACTGCTGCTGCGCTTAAAGAGAAGATTTACCTTCAAGGATGTAAACACACTCTGTGTCTGGGGGGTATTTGTTTGGGTAATTGGGAGAAGTGAAGAGCCCTCCTTCTGGTTCTTTCACCCACGTTCCACATTGACCTGCAGGCTTCACTCCAGAGTTGTTTTTCACTAAAATATACGCAGCAAAAAAACAAAACAAGAAAAAAGAAAAGTGAGAGATTAAAGCTCTGAAGAGAGGGTGTTTAGGGAGTAAAGACGTGTGGTCGTGGTGATGGAGATTACCTGCTGTATCCTTCCTTGTTGCCCCAGACAACCCAAGTATGAGAAGACTTGCAACAACTGTAAGAGCAGAGAGACAAATACATTTTTGATGGGAGACTGTGACATGCACATATTGTCTTTTCTGTTATTTCCTCTGTTTTGTGCGCAGCTTGATTTCAGCTGAGGGAGGGTTGAGTCAGCAAGGGACAAGAATTTCAAGTTTGGGATTTCATGTGCTGCACACCAGCCTTATGCTAATGCTACACCTGTGCTGACTGTAACATTAAAGAATCCCAAAACAGCACATGATACCTAAAATAATCATAATAACAGGCAATTCTTGGTATATTATCAACTATGATGATTTATATATTCTGTAATGTGAAAAAATGGAAGCCTTTATAATGCTAATTGACTCCAACGTGACATCTAGGCCAGTGTTGTGACTTTGTGCACATAACTCTTATTTATAGCCTTTGTCAGCCATAAGCCTCAACCAAACCCTATGCAAAAAATAAGACTTTTTAAAAAAATAACTTTAAAAAATGATTAAAATTGACCACCAAAACATCACAAGTTGCCACAAATCTCAGTTTTCTCAATATGTTTGATTCCTCCCAAAAATTAAAATTAATAAAAAAAGGGAAAAAAAACTTACAGTCTGACCTTCAACAGTGAGTTTACAGGTTGTAGGATGCAGTGTGTCTGTGTATCACCTCATGAAATGTGTTTTATCCCAAGAAATGACTGTTCTGTTTCTATTTGTAGCTTTATCTGTTGCTCTGATATTAACGCCGATTAAAGGATTATTATACTTCTTTTTTTGGGGGGTTCGGGTACAAGCAGGCAATAAGAGCTCTGAGCAAGTGCGCTTCAGCTGGTGAATACGGATGTCTTACCGTGATGGAAGCTGTGCCCATGTACCATGTCTGTTCCTTTCACAAACGGCTTCAGACTCAACTAATTCCATTTAGATTTGGGAATACTTGAAGAGAAAAAAAAGATTGAGACGAGAGTTTTCACACCGGGAAACCGCTCATACCGTACAACCTTTCGGTGAGGGGGAACATTTTTTTTTACTCCTTCATAAAATCTTCAGTAGAAAAAAAAGATCCTTGCAGATGTGTCACAACAACTAATCACCAGTTTCATATAGAACCAAAAACAGTTCCAAACACTCGCCCGATTTCCATCCAAGCGTTTCTAATACCCTTTGGTGCTTTTGATGCACTGAAAGGATTAATAGTCCCGTCATCAGCCCTTCTCTAATCGCTCCACCTTTGCAATCTTCTTTTGGAAAATATCATGGACAGCCTTGTTTTGTCCTCTTTGGTCCCTTTATCAGGAGAGGGGGTCCTTCAGGAGCATGTAAAACCACGCAACACTCATCTCTGCAGCGTTTTCTTTACTCTCTTTGGGTGCGTAAAATCCCCTGGAAAACACCGGGTAGCCCAAAAAAATTAAGTGGATTTTCGTTTGGGTTTCATTTGTCGCTTCTGTGTTTCTCAAAAAGAAAAAAAAAAGAAAGAAGCTGTCAGTGTTGTTCTGAGCGCATCCCCCTGTGTTGGCTTCTATCAACTGGAGAGTCCCCGCATCCAGCAGGAGTTAATGTATGATCTCCCTCCTCCTTCCGCTCATTCAACACCACAGCCGTCCAATGCGCCACAATCCTCACGTACTTTTGACGCACGCATTGAAAACTTCTCCAGGACACGACTTCATCCACACACACACACACACGCACGAACACGCACGCGCGCACCAGCAAAAA
>NTHP01000019.1:3224790-3248488 GCA_003416845.1 Oplegnathus fasciatus | reverse complement strand
AAAAAAAAAAAAAAGTAGAGAAGGAAGCGCTAATGTGTGAGTATGTGTGTTTGAACAATATAAAGCACGCGCCGCAGAATTCATCTCAGCTCGCGGATGTGCCGCGCAACGAAAATGGAAAGGCAAGCAGAAAAGGCAATGAGATAGGAAATGGAATAAACAAGCAAGAGCGCATAGGTGTCAAAGAGTGAGTCCTATCAGCACGATCAAACATGGAAAACCTGCAGAATGAAATAGAACTGCAGCACTTTTAGGTATAAACAACTAGAAGAACAAAGCTCGTCTTTCATCCTGCTTTTGGTCGTCCACAGTCAGCTGTGTCACTGGTTAAACCCATCTAAAAGTCTTGCTTTTACCATCATTATAATATATCTTTTTGTATTGGATGTACCATAAAATACAGCAAACCCTACCCTACAGTTTGGGCCAACTGCCATCCACTTCAAGGTTATCTCCTTCCTTACCTCTCCATGTTTCCAATTTCTACCAGAAATGGAGTGAAGCAGGCAAAGAAGCTGACATTTTTTTTCCCTTTTCTTTCTATATTTTCTTTCTCTCCGAAAAGTGACAAAGACCCAGTACGTTCCTGAGGTGTGAGTTTCTGGATGTATATAGTGTGTAGTCGCTCTCACACCTGATGACAAAGCTGATCAGAGGGTGCCCAGGGACAAGTCAGGGGCTCAGGCTCCCAAAAATAGTCTTGGCACCCGGCAGACAATATCCATCTTCAGATACTCCTGCTGCAGAGGCAATCTTGGACTCAGTCCCTCTGTGTGTATGTTAATGTCACCGGTTAGCGTCCACTGGACTATTTGGATCAGCTTAAAATATACTGTTAATGAACCACCCTGATAGTTGATGCTTGTGTAAACTGCTTTGTAGTGCTGCTATCCCCATGACAGACTTGAGTACAATGACTTCTCTCTGTTCTGTCTCTCTCTTCCCCCCCGTGTGTTTTTTCTAGTGCATAAACCCTCTTGACATTTCCAAGATAAAGACTTACTATCGTCTCTAATGTCCTCCTCTTAATTACATCCTGTCCCGGAGATTGGCCTGTTACTCACTACTCTAAAAGTGTTTGGTTTTTATAGCAGGTGATGCAGACTTTCCAGGTGTCACGCTGACTTTGAGGATACGTGTGGGAGTGGGAAATCTCAGAACTCTTTTCAACTAATAGGCTCCCGCTAATCTGTTATACAGAGCGATTTAATGGACTTGGGATTGAGATCCCCCCAACGCAAGATCCTGGAGCTTAGCCAGTCACTTTCTTGCTACTGTACAATCAACTCCCATGAAGCTTGAAGCCCACTGTGTGGCGTTGCTCGCTCTGCTTTTTTCCGAAAAAATTCACAAACACAACAAAGACACGGCTGAAAAGAATTTAAAATGTCAATTTCTCTGCAAAGGCAAAGCCTATTATAGATCGTACAGTCTGAGGGGATGTCAATAATATCTGCGCCAAAATACAATGCAGTGCCCAAAGCTTGTTATTGATTAACAGTGGTGCCGTGGCGTCTGACAACTTTATAAGCACAACACCACACGTTTCTGATGGGTAAACTCTGAGATAAAGTGCAGAGCTATATGGGAATTATTCAAATGAAGCTTATCTGGCCCACTGTATGCAACAGTAGCCCTGGTGAATTTAACAGCAGCCTCCAGTTTAGCTCTCCGGCATGTATAAACTGTCTGTTTGACTGAACGGCACTGAGGCAGTGGGAGCATCTCAGAGAAATAATTCATTCAACAGCAGTCTCAAAGTCTGCCATTTTTAATTAGGGAAGTCTATCATTTGGCCGGAGATAACTGTTGTGCTGTGTCGGCCTAGCCTAAATTTGTAATGGTAATCAGTTTGGGGAAATGGGACATCCAGGCCTGGAACCATAGATTTTTACATACAGCACACACACAACCATACAGACTGGTAAACATATGCATATGTTACACATGCTCTCTTTTTCTGTTTTATCCTTAATTAAATCTCATGATTGCTCATTGTCCAGCTTCAATTTAATTACCACAGTTACTCCGACTTGTTTTCCCAAACACCGAGGCTCATGAGCTCCACTTACTGTAAAACATGCAACAGAACGGTCACAACAAGTATATTATCCTGTAGCATATATACAAAACAGCAAGTAATTCGTGAATGCATCCTGTTCATTTGGCTCAGACCTGATGGGTAAATTGGGCATTCACCTTCCACTTAGTGTCATTCTAATGACGCTGCCAGCACTGTTTCTTTTTGTCAGTCTAACAGGGGACAGCGCTAAAGCGGATAAACACTTAGGCTAATGCCTCCGGCCCAGTGGGACTCAAATTAACCTTATTAGTGATGCATTGAGCAGTTTGTTGGCCTAAAAAAACACCATTTATTTGTCATTCAAGGCGCCTTGTAGTTCATTAAGCAAGACCCAGTTACAAGAAAGGGTCGCTCCGACCACGGGCAAATTTTGAGCTGCTCTTTATGCTACATTAGCTGTCTGGGTCTCTGGTGATAGACTGCCTTTATCCCAGCCCTGCACCTGGAGCCAGTGGGGAAATAATTCCATCAGATGATAGCCCATAAACTACCTGTGGCTGCATTTTTGTTGAGGTGCCTTTGTTAGTTTTCAATACAGCATGCCATTTTAAGCCCTGCGCTCTCTCTCGCTCTCTCCATAAAAAGTACCAGACCATCTTGTATTGTGCAAAATGAGGGAAAGTGTGAAAAATCAGAGAGACACGTGGTAACAGGAAGCTATGTTTGACACAAAGTAGAAGAATTAGTAGAAAAATGTAATGTATTTGATTAATCAATCAATCATTTGGTGTACAAATGTCAGAAAATAGAGAAAAATGCCTACCACAATTTCATAAAGCCCAAGTTAATGTAATCAAATAGCTTGTTTTGTCCGATCAACAGTCAGAAACCTAAATATGTTCAATTTACTATCATACTGTAGAGGGTTAAGAAAACCAGCAAACACTCACATTTTAAAAGTTGGATCCAATTAATTTTTGGCACTCCTGTTTAAAAAACGACTTACACAAATAGTCGATTATCAAAATAGTTTTTCTGTCGACAGACTATACTACATTGTAGGTAACATACATGCAAATAATGACAAATTATACCAAATGAAACACATAAGACACAATAAATATACATGTGCACAACTGTGGCTAACCAACAACAGCAGAAATGTTGATGTTACAGTATGAAGAGTCAGAGAAATGCAGTTAGTGCTTTATCTCACTCTTCTCTTTAAAACACAGTCCATATGTGTTGCAGAACACCCAGAAGGTCAAATGTGCTTTGTCTTATTTACTGTACATGATGGAGGCAACATGAGCTACATGACCTTCAGGTGAAACATTTAAAATGCAAGGACACAACACGCAACACTCTGTACATGTGTAAGCTACAGTAGATTAGACATTTTTAGACCCTGGACACCTGTAATGTCTATAAATCGCCCATCATTGCAAATGCTTCTCATGAGCTAAAATCACATTTTTCAAGATAAACTCCAAAATGTTTGGTTCTAGCTCACTTTTCTTTTGAGGAATTCAAAGTACTCAATGCTAATTTCACTTTGAACTGCTCCACATTCATCTCTCTCATGTCTCCTCAATGCTGCAACTCATCTGTCAATCACTGTGGCTTTATCCATCCAGCAATTAATCTCAGCCCAAGAGGGGCAGCTGCACTGGCTGTGAACCTAAACGTCTGCTGAATTGCTACGCCTGGTCTGCAGATTTCTGCTCTAGTTATTGCATTGAGGGTAGTTATACGAGAGGGCTATTTTTTTAGCACTTTTCAGCAGATCTTTTGTCTTCATGTTTCTTACATCTTTCACTCCGCCCTCCTGTCCGTATGATCAGGCATGAAGGAAACGGTGACTTGCTGCTTCACAGGTGTCCTGGATTCGGGCTAACATACCCTCTGCAATCTGTTCTGTGTATGAAGTCCCAAGCCCCTGGGTTAAACTGACTGTGTAATTCGTCATTTGACCTCATTAACCACTTGGTAGGGGGGGTGCCATAGACACTGTGGAGTGACACTCTGTGGGCCATGACACCCCCGATGGGAGAGTTGATGTCATACCGCCACCAAATCACACATTTTTTGAGGTTGAGGGAGTGAGGCCAGAATCGTAGCTGACACTGCCCTCTGTTTATTTACAGCATCTAAGAAACCGTGATTCAAATCAGGTGCATTTCAAAACAGTAGAGTAGCTGATACGTTGCATGCAATGAATTTCATTTGCATTTATTAGAAAAGCCATTGCAACTGACCATCCGCCAAGCCCCACTCCCGAACAGCAATTGTCTGGAGGTTTGGAGGGTGTATTTACTGTTTTTAACCTTTACAAGACCCCAAAAAACTAGAACAAAAGTATAATGAATTGATTAAACTATGTTCATCTGCTCTAGCTTGCCCAGCTGACTAGCTTACACCTAGCCTTATTTCCAAAGGCAAGGGGCGTGTCATTAGCTACTTACAATTTGTGGGGTTACAGTACAACTGAAAAATACCCGTTTGGACTGGGACATTCACCCAGTCGGAGCAAAGATAAAAGTCGGCCTATATCAGATTTTAGCTTTGGTTTAGAGCAGTTTACACTCCAGCGACTCTTGCCAAACTTGCCAAAGTATAAATCTAACCACTGTTTTTTATCCAAGTATGTTTTCCTATAGAAAGCATCCAAGCCATCCAATGGCTATGTTAGAGTAAACTACATTTTAATTAAAAAAAAAGGTTTATAATACCATACTGTTACACTAGGGCTAACAAGGGCTAATTCATGAACAATGTATTTTCTTTTATTTACATGTCTTTTACATGGGTCGTTAGCTGGTGAGGATTCTGATATTTTACCTGGGACCTGTTAGCTTTAGCCTCAGTCTTTTTACCATTATATGATTTTAGCTGGAGACAAAGTTTTCAACCAACTCATGGAGCTTCAGCATTAACTCACACTAGCTGGCCACAGCTGATAAAATCTGCTAGAAAGTAATTTCAGCTGACAAAATCCACAGTCACTGGCTAGAAATAAGAAACCTTTTTGAAGATGAATTGTTTCAAAAATTATGGGCGAGTTTTGCCCACTTTATAATTGTAAATTGCATATGTGCTGTGCAAGAAGAGAAAGCTGACCTCAACAACAACACTCAACACTCCCTCGCTCCCCTCTGTGGAGGTGTAAAAATGTTATTCGTGCTCGCCCTGTGTTCGAGGAGCCCCACTGTACCCTGGCAGGGAGAGGGATCATTTCCGCTGAAATGCCAGGTGGGCTCAGTGTAGTGGTGAGAGATGACCTTTTATATTGGCCCCAATGTTTGAAGACACAGCCTGGCTGCTGAGATCCTCTCACCCTTAAACATCCCCGCTCCGTTTCCACGTTGTCAGTTACCTCAGCGTTTGAGCACAGTACATTTCATTCAGTTGAACTGCAGCTTCAAAAGAAACTGATGTTGCTTTTGAAAATGTCACAGTGAAGTGCACTCACTTTGGGGAAGCAAGTCAGGATTATATAGGAGATTGTGGTTGCGAAGAATAAAAGTCAGATAAAACCAGAAATCTACAATAAAATCCAGTGGGGTTCATTTCTTTCAGCACTATAACATACAAACTACATTCTGTCATTTTTTTTAGTTATGTAACATAACTTGACTTTCCAACAAGAGCTTTCTCATCTTCCTTACAGGCACTGCCGGGGTGGAAGCTGTGTGATGTGAAAAAGTCCAAACCTACTCATTGATATGTGAAGTCAAGCCATTGATGTGTGACAAATTCAGTTTTCTGGGGCACAGGGCAGCAGCTAATGTCTATAAAGGGAGAAATGATTTTGTCTAAGTGAAAGAGGAAAAAGTTTTATACAAACTTTGAAGTTTAATCTCACAAGTTTGATTTTGTAGAGAAGAATATCCGAACACATATACGGTAGAAGGCGCTGAGTTAAAAAGACATTTATTTAAAAGCCATCGTCATTGTGGATGTTGTGTTAGTCTTTTACGTTACCTGCGTTGATAAAAGCAGCTTTCTTTAACACACTGTGTGGGCAAAAGCCTGTGCACAAGAGACCTGGACCAGCACGATAATGAATCATAACAAACAAACTTGGGACACAAGAATGAGAGGAATCTAAAATCAGCAGTCAACTTCTCTTACATTCTTGTTGGTGTCTTTCACTGTAGTTTACCATTAACTCCCTGTGAGCTCAATACACCTCACATAAAAGTTGAAGACAGCAGTTGGCCTTTGTGGTTTTTGCAAAAACGGCACATAATCCGAAGATGTACAAGTGCCTTTTGGGAGTAGATAAAAAGTGTCTGTCAATATTTACTTGGGCTGTATTCAGAACCACCTACATACTACTAACAAACGCAGTATGCAGTATGTAGTATGCAGTATGCACTACATACGTACCACATGCATTTTCATAGTAGTATGCATTATGAATCTGTTAAGGTTTCATTTTGCAGTAATGCTAGGCCAGGCTTAGCCGGTTTCCGGTTTTGGTTCTGTCTGAACATAATTCCGGTGGTATTACGTTTCTCTCAAAACATATTTGCCGTTGCAAATTAGTATCATATCAACATAATTAATATCATTTTTAGAAGACATGGCTGCACACACAGCTGCTTTCCCTGCCTGCCTGCACCTCGGCTGTGATGTAATGATAGTGAATACACCGTGTGAACAGCTTCACAGCAAATGTTTCCACCAAGCTGAAAAAAAAAGCATTTATTTCTAACAGAAAACAAAAGGACATGGTAGCATACGGATTCATGAGTGAATCATAGGCCTGCCCAAATGTTGCAATATGGCGGCTGAATAATTCATCTCAGAGGGGGCTCGTGCCACATTGCCCTAATCTCATACCATGTACGCTTCATGAGACACTAATACGAATTATTTTTCTGTGATCTCTCATCTGAATTAACTGATTCTTTTTTTCCATCTTCTGTACCTTAGCCCATCTGTTCATTTAGTATGAATAATAGCTGCGATGATATATAAAAAAGATTAATCTCAAAAGACCAAATAGTCCTTTATTTCTAGTTTAAGGTCTCTGTCCTACTGCCACTTTATACCAGTCTGTTTCATGTGAGCGCTGACCTCTACAAGAAGAAAAGCCATTATGTCGGTGTGTTTTGTCATTATATTATAATGAGTAAGAAAGAGGCTGGAGGCTTAGATATGTGTACTGGTCAACATTTTAGTCTGCAGCCGTTTTATGATTCGCATCATAAAAATGTAATTTAAAGAAATATATGTTATGTTCTTGATGTAAATGGTTTATAGCACTTTCTGGTTAACAGTGTTCACAACAGCGTAGCAGCACATTATCTGTATAATTTGTATGGACTAGGTTCTTTGTCAACTTTATTGCATTCTTGCCATTAGGGCCCATTGGTGTTATCTCATCACTGCAGCTCTTACACAAATGCTGGAGCACTAGACAGCAGAAGAGAGCAGAAAAGATACTGTAGAGGAGGAAAATAAAGGAGAGGGTGTGGGGGAAGGGTAGAGAGTAGAGTCGAGGAGAGAAGAGGAACGGGAAGGAGAGGAGAGGAGAGAGATGATTAATGATGACTGTAGAGAAGATGGCCAAGGTGGTTAGTGAAATTAACAGAGGCTTAGCCAGCAGCAGACCACAGGGAGTAGAAGGCGCTTCACAGGCCCATACCAACTCAGATCCAACTTATGTGTGTGTGTGTGTGTGTGTTCGGACATGTGTTTGTATAAACACCCAGTCAGATGTAAATAAAGCTTTGCAACAATCAGAAAAATAGACTTAACACGGTGTGTATAATCGCCAGCAACCTGCGATTTTGATGGCTGAAATGACAACTGTCACCAGCATATTTTATTGCAGCTAACTAGCTAATTGTAGTTAGCTCCGTGAGTTGGTTGAAAACTCTGTGTCCGGCTGACATGTTTTGAAACTAGAACAAAATGTGCACTTGACTGTCTTGACATATGATGCTAAAAGAGTGAGGCTAAAGCTATAGGTTAAATACAAGGCAAAAAGTAGATCCATGCAGAGGACGTGGAAATAAAAGAGCAGCATTTGTTTTGTATCTAATATCAATGTTTATTTCACCTTTCTGTTTTTTAGTGGCCTTTAACGAACACCATTTCCCATAAGCCCTTGACCTTCACATTTCGACAGAAGAGGTGAGTCTATGGGCGAGTGTAAAAGATTTTAGACAGCAGAGATTACAGCTAAAAAGTTGGAAAAATGATTTTAGAGGAGGGTTTTTTATGGATATGGATGAAACCAAGCTACGATGACTTGAGGTACCTTCACTGCTGCGTTGAGAAATTTTCATGGGAGACTTTTTTCTGGACTCACACAGTAATGGTTGTTTAACTGTGAAAATCACAAATGTTTCAATTTATAATAGCAAGTGCTGTAGTGGATGCCGATTTGTCTTAAAATATGGAAAGTAATGCAGGAACACGCTTCATTTCTTCGGAAAAATAAATGATGAAAGAAATGCTGAATGAGAGATTGCACTGAGTTTCAGAAGATAGTGCAACATAGGCTAGCCCGTAAACAACGTCATGACTTCAGCTCTCTATATCACACGGTAGATGTTCCAACCCTGAAGGTAATATAGTTAGCTCTTGTATTTTAGGTTTTGGGAAGCCTAAAGCCCTACAGTACTGTATGTACACTGTTTTAACACGTGGGGAAATCCAAAGCTTGACAATTTTAGCTTTGCCATGAAAAGAGTCTAAAGTACAAACTGCACTTCCCTCTGTGAGGTGTCATCACACCGCCACTTCAAATCAATTGAAATAATCAACAAATTGGAATGGACAAACAATCAATGAGGACAGAAATCCCTTTTAGCCGCCCTCTAGAAAATCAATGATTTTAATTGTGCTGCGAGACACATAATTCTGGTGTTTTAATCAATCCTTCCAGCTTTCAACCAAAGCTCATCATGAAAGCAGCCGAACCCCGTCGGACAGGAGGAGGCATAGTGCTGTGTCAGTAACAGATAAGATTTTTGCTCGCTAATAGAAGGCATTAATTGCTCAGGGGCTACTCTGATGTTACAACAAAACGTTTATGTTGTAAAACCCGCACATCAGACAACTAATGACCATCTGAGCAGTTAAGTGGAAAACATTTGTAATTATGTTTTTAATATAAGAAGGAAATCCTGTTACCCTGTCTAACAACAAATGCTTCCCCCCCTAAATATAAACAACAGAAAATAGATTTCAAATTAAAAACCCCTTTGAGTGACTGAAACTACTTCACTGAACATTTATTTACATGGTAAAGCTTCAGCATTACAGAAGTAAGGAAATCAAAAATATAACTTTATACAAATGTCCTCTCATCCTCACTGATTATCATATTACTCCAGCATTTCCTCTGCTTTGGCTTTTCAAAGTAGAATGCATTAACCCAATGCCCCAGTGCTGCGAGTAACAGTGAATTTCACACTCATGAGAGCAATACAGTGTGAGGTATTTACTATTCCAGTTTGATTTAAGAGTTGGCCCTAAATGAACGTGAAAGGTTATTTGTTAATTGCTGATTTGCTGTTTCTCTTTCATATTGACAGGAGACAGCAGCAGCGGCCTTGGTGATCCCTGGTGCTGCCTGTCTGTAATGAATTGGTGTCAAATCAGACTTAATGTTTCCTGTAGTTGAATACGGATAGATAGGTCAGGCCACAAACCTGCGCAAGCCGTTGGGGACTCTTATTATTTATAATTTGGAGGCACGCAGTCAGAAGTTTTAATTAAATGTTTAGGCAGAGACAAACAACCCGTTTACTGCTTAATTCATTGCCTTCAGTGGTGCGGTGCGGGCACAGAGAGGGAACAAGCACATAACATTGTCAGCTGCCACTCTTGGCCTGGCTGTTCACAGTCACTGACTCCAGCATTGGCAGCAGGTACACCAGGACACAATAGAACATGTGGAAAGATACACAGGCATAAACACACACAATATCCCACCATGACCTCACAGAATATTCTGATTATTATTGTGGCCCACAATAGCTTTTCTTAAAAACTGTGATATGCTTTGCCAGCCTTTTTGTTATTGTGCCACAACAAAAATGAGGAACGGTTTAAAATGTTAAGGTCTGTGGGAAAAAGAATCAGATAATCATAATATGCTAACAGTTCCAAAAGTAAAAATGAAGGTTTTAGTGCAGAATTTTAGATTTTATTGGCCCTAAATTGAATTAAGCTGACAGTATGAGGTAGTTCCAGACCTTATATAGCTCCCAATAAGCTCAATACATGAAATGGGGAGTTTTAGATGTTATATAAGAGAGTGGAAGTGCAGGTATAGGCTTACATCTAGTTTTCAGACATCTTAATTGGTGGAGCTTACTGGGAGGAACACACAGTGAGGTGGCGCTCCCTGAGAAGCATACTTCAGGGGGAATGTAGAGTCTGGTAAGTTGACAGAATGCAGGAAAGCGGATTTGTTGAGGTTGCGGTTGATTATATTTGACCTGTGCTCTTAACAGTGGTTCTGAATTGTAAGCAGAAATGGGCGATAATTGGTCAAATCTTCCAAACAGTTTGGCAATTTCTTGCAGGAACATTGCTAGGATAAGTCTTGCAAAAAAATTTTCAAATTCTAAGAACTGGAGATGACACGATAACAATTTTCTGGAGCTGTTGTTGTAATACTACTAAAAGGGGAGAGAAGGAAACAGAATGAGAGGGAAAGCATGTTTTGATGTGCAGCCACTTTTCTTGCACTATATGTCTGTATACTACAGTTGATTTTCAGATTTTATGCATTACTTTGAAAGTGCAGCACACTCCAGTCTTTCCCGACATTTTTACTTCCAACATGTCACACGTTATACAGTCTCTTTCCAACATGCAGGTTAAGTTCCAGACCAAAGGAGACCAGACCTTATTTAGCTACAGAAGGAGCCTGGGTCCATTTCCGGCTCGAATATGTTTATTCAGTTCTGGAGACTCTTTGGCTGTAATCAGCTTGCATAAATCTCTTTGATGATAGCCACTAGAACATCTGCTGGAGCAATAAAAAAAATCCAGGGAGGCAATAAAATGTCTGGCTGAACATATGCTAATGGAAATGCAAGTTGTTCGGAAAAGTTTGTCCCAAAGTAATTGCCACAATGTGACTATGTTATTTATGAATTCACATAACGATCATATTGAACGTAGCAAAGCTGATGTTGTTATTCCCGATTCTGCGGCGTGATGATCACCCCAAAGCGCGAGGAGGTTACCTAGTTGAGGTTTGTTGGAGTTTCAGAGTGCTGAGCCAGCTTTGTCCTTCACCGAGTCTTTTTCTCTCCTCTCTCTCTCTCTCTCTGTCTTTCCTCCAATACCTCTCGTTCCTTTCACTACCTTCGCACAGTCGCGAACACACACACAAGCTCACGGTAGGCTGCAGGATGGATGACTGCACGGCCTTTACCTTTACCTGCAGAATCAGGGTTGAAAGGTACAACGATTCATCAGAGGCGTGTGTGTGTCTGTGGATCAGTTTGTGTGTATATGACGAGTTACTTGAAAGATATAATCAACTACTCATTACATATTACTCAGTGAAAAAGTAATTAGATGACTTTATTAATTACTAAAACAGCAAAAGTAATTAGTTGCATTACTTTACTTTGCCGGTACAGTGAAGGAGTTTTTAAGTAAAGCTGAAAACATGACACTGGAGTAATGCATTTTTTGGAGTAACCCTACTTTTACACTACTCATTACTTAGCAAAGTAATTAATTCGGTCTGTGTGGGTATGTGCTTGCGTTTTATATGATTGGACCCACATTGAATGCCATGTTTGAAACATCTAACAAGAAAAGAGCATTTCCTCGCATTTTTTCCCCTGCATGTCGAAGAACGTAAACCTCATGCGATTACAGTTTAATTTAGGCCAACCGTGACAAGTTAAGTCAAACATTATGACACTGTCTAAGTGTTGGTCTATGAAATGTCTCCTTGCCTGCCTCGACGTGTCCTCTGCTGCATCTCAGCACAGAACAAAAACAGCAGCCGAAGCAACATCGTGTTCTCTGTCAACTACTACATGAGAAGAACCACGGGGGGGGGTGTTCACATTCAGAAGCATTTCGCTTTGTTACCAATATGACTTTGCCAATTGGGTCAATGCTGGAGACTGTGCAAACGACTGTGCATCTCAGTCTTGGAAGCTTCACTCGTGTCTAATTAAGTCCAAACAGTTCAGTAGTCACATTCCTACATGTGCCGGAGTTAAGGGAGCATCGCCTCTGCTGTTACAACATGAGGCAACCACAGACAGGCTCTGTTGGGACTGAAGGAGAGCTGGAGTGAAACAGAAAAAGAAAAAAAAAGACAGATTTGTTATTTTTGGAGAGGGTTGAGAGGGTACGCATTTAGATCGATTTTACAACTGAGGAAGCTGTTCCCAAATCATCCAGTCCTCTTGTCATGTGTCAGGCCGAGTTAATTGTGTGAGAGTGGTGTGGATGGGTGTCTGTGACTGGATAATTGATCCATTTTGTGGGTGTGAAAACCACCCGCAGAGCAGGGGCGAAGATACGGCTTCAGAAAGCATGCACAATGCTGTAATCTCCCCCTCTGCTAGCCACGGTGCGGCACGGAGCTGTGGAATTTCTGCCGTGTAGCAGCAGAAGCCCTGCTGAGGGCTGAGGAACAATTTGGATGCCTTGCTTTCAATTTCAGCCTGAGCTCTCTCAAGGGAATTGCCAGTGCGTCTTTGTACAAGACCCCCACGAAAAAAATTAAATAAAAATAAGAAAGCTTGTTCCGTCGTTAACTAATCCAGCACAATTCATGGCTATGCAAACGCGCCGTGTAAATTGTGGAATACGTTTCTGTCTTGTGTGAATCATTAATTCGCTTTGTATTCCACAAACACAATGCAATCACCTCCCACGACACGGGGCAGCTTCTGAATGTGCAGTATTTATTTATTTTTTTGCAGGAATGTATTTCCTAAATTTCATCAAAGAGCGTAGCTGCAGTGGTGTGTCAGTGTGCCCTGGCTCAAACAGGATATTTTGCTTCCACGTGTTTAATGTCTCCGCCACAGTAAGCTCCCAGAGTGCCTTTGGAGAGTGCGGGAGAGGGGAATGTGTGTTTACTTTTGTGTGTGTGTGCGTGTGAGAGAGAGAGAGACAGCAACAGAAACAAAAGTACCGAGGGAGTTTTTGCAGCTTTTGTGCTCAGGCTTGTGTGTGAATGAAAACGTGTTGGAGGGAAAGACGTGGGCAGATAAATAATTGTGTGTGTGTGTGTGTACAGAGAAGTGTGTGATGTGCATGTGAGCTGTGGCGGTGTTTTCCTGGAGAGCTGCAGACAGCGGTGTAATAGATGGTTGATTAGGGAGGCAGGAGGGGAGACTTCAGATTACTCACTGACACTCGGTGACAGTGTGCTAGGCAGCCTCCCAGGTCGATGTTCGGGTGCCAGCTTTGGAGGAGTAACAGCATGAGAACCTTGTGCACCGAAAACCAAAATTACCCATTTGATCTGCCAATTGACATTACAATTTTCTCTGGGCATGTTCATCTCTTGTGCATTTCAGCAATTTTATCTCAGCGAGCCATAAATCTGCTCATCTGTATGGATCTCTCTTGCGTTATGCACACAAACTTGACTGTTTATTCCATGAAATGTTTCTTTTTGTCATTCTTATGTATGGGCTGCTGCTGCGTTTTATCTGTAATGGCACATGTGCCGTGCTAACCCACGCACCACCATCTCAAATCTCCACCAACGTGCTGATTTGCTCAAGGGGTTCCTCAGATTGATTCAAACTTATCCAGCCTGGGTGTTGTGTCTTTTAGCGACTTGTGTGTGTGTGTGTGTGTGAAAGAGAGAGAATGTGTGTGTTTGTGTGTGTGCACGCGTGCATGCATGCATATTTGAGCCCATTCCTCTGCACGGCAGTCTCAAGGCCACATCATTAGAGTAAGAGGGCTGTAATTAGTGAGTCCATGCATATTAAACAGCACCCCGCATCTCCAGACCCGGCAGCCTTGGAAAAACAGCACTCTGCTGTCACTTGCAGCCAATAAGCCACTGTTAATGTCCAGAAGGTTGCACATATTACCCACAGAGCACTGAGGGTGATTAGCTATGAAAATCAGTAGTCAGGGATTCTTCCTTTAGCCCTTCACCTTTTGTCGTGTGATGTGAAGTATCTGATTATACTGTAGTGAGATTAAAAGAGCGAGAAGAAAGGGAAGAAAGTCCTCAGATAGATCGTATTAAAAATGAAAAAGCAGTGTGACTGCTGAAACAGCAATCAGAAGGCGCTGTCAGTGTGTCAAGTAATGACAGAGGTGTGTCCATCTGTGCTGTGTTTTTCTGTCTCCGTTTGCACTCACCAGAATGGAGGGGAAATGAAGAGGCTCCACTTTTGACTTGATGCGTTTCAAATAACAAGGTGACAAACTAGCGTCATTCAAAGGTCCTTGGAGACAACAGAAGGATTAAAAAAACTAAATGCTTGTGCACTATACTCACGGCCACGCGGGAGAGAAATTAAAGCTGAAATTGAGCTGTTGAGTGCTTGCTCTTTCAGACGTTCATGTTTGAGTGTCCCCATCCACATTTCCTTCCCATATTTATTGCCTCTGCAGACCTCCGTGTTGAGTGAAACAGCCACACAATCAAACTCAAATTATTGGGGCCAAAGGATCTTGAGTGGGGGCACTTGTAATTTACAAGCATGTGGGCACATATGACAAGTGCACACACGCACACACACACACACACACACACATTAGCCACTTGGGCTTCATACATATACACTGACACGTACACACCACCAAGTAGTGGCAATCAGCACAGCAGCTATGTGGCCAAGTCCGAATGCTCCATATCTGTCTTCTGAGTTATTTAGGACTTGCTGGAGAACAACATGGACTTCACAGCATTCATTTCTTGCGCAGTGGCGTCTCTGTGTGCCAGATCTTATCTTTTCTCCTGTGCTTCACTGTTCCTTCAGCGTGTGTAATTTAAGATATAATGGTATTGTATTGACTGTTGCTGCAGTACTTAATGGTAATTAAGTGATAATCATCTGAGCAGTCATGTCAAGCTAATGGGTGAACTACGGCAAGGTAATGTTTACATTTCACTTTGTTTTTAATATGATTTAGGTCACTTTTTCAAAAAATTAAGTTTGTACACAACCGACATGTAATTTGTTCAAACTAATTCAAGCGCAACCCTCGCAGCCTGATGCTAAACTACTGAATACACGATGTTTCCATCTAAATCAAAAAACTTCTAAGACGGTGTCATTATTATCCGATCATTGCCTGCTAGTTTTCTCCATTTGGCTTTAGCAAAGACAATAACTATTGTCTAATAGCCTAATTTACTCCTTTGCTAACATGGCATGTGGTGTGTCAGATTACAGATCGAATATTTAATTTGTTCTCACGTTCGAATCGTAGTTCAAATTTTGAATAAAAACTGACATCCCCAATGTGATGTAACAGTTTCTGTGTTCTTAAATAAGCCATTTGTACTGGCAGTCTTGGGAGAAATGACACACACACTGAGGCCCCGTTAGTAACTAGGTTACAAACACAAACACCTCTGTGTCGTGGAGGTTTGAAGGTCTGAAGTCATTATGGCGGCTGACTCATAGCTGATGCTAGAGCTGCGTGCTAAACACAAGACATAAATGTCCCTGTGGCTAATAGTATATGTTTGAGGCTACCTCTCCATCTCCTTCCTGTCATCCCTCTTTCAGCTACTTTCCCCTCTGGGCACACACACACACACACTCAAAAACAAAAAGGGTCAGCAGTGAAACTGAATCAGAGTGCAGATGTAATGCTTTTCTTGGTGAGTCGCCATTTTACCTTGAAGTAAGAACTCATTACAAACCCAAAATCTCCAGCGAATGTCAAACTGCAAACAGAGAAAAGAAGAAAAAAAAACAAACAATATGGAAGCACTGCCATTTAACGCCTAAGGAGAAATCAATAGGTATCACAGAAGAGATGGATGATGCTGATAATTAATAAAGAATCCCAATCCACTCCTATATTGCATTATAATAATATTATTTACCAACTCAATCAATCACGTAACCACAATCCTTGTAGAAACCAGTATTAAATTAGAGACAGCAGAGCGGTGACAACACACATTAACATTCCTCAGTGAGTTTTAAGATGAATGGGTATTTCCATTATTACCTACAGAGTTGTTGTAGCTCTAAATGATGAATAGCTGTCTATATCTTTATGCTGTTCATTCAGATGTTCCTATAATTGGCCAACTAATAGAACTCATTACTCAACACACTAACAGAATCTAGCCAAGCTCTCTCGACCACACTTTAAACTTTACAACCCCATCTTACTTCCCCACTAATCCTGTGCCTCGAGGCACATGTGTTATTTTTGGGTTGCTGAAAATAATGAAAGCGTAAAAAAAAAAGCCTGGCATGGGGCGCACATAAATTCTGATTATTCACTAGAATAATGATGATTGTTTTCTAATATTGCACCATCAAAAAATGACCCTGGACTCAAGAAGCAAATAAGTATTTTTTTGGTTAAATGAATTGTCAGCTGTAAATGTAATTTGTAAGCCTGTAATGAGCTTGTTGTTGATATTGTTCACACTCAAACGATTTCTAATTAAATGGGGCTTCACAGAAAACACAACAGCCATGAAATTGCCATACATGTTTTGCAAACTACTGAAAATGCCTCCTGAGTTTACTGAGTTAAACTTAGTGTGAAAGTAAAAGGAATGTGTCTGCAATTAACTTTCTGGGTGACCTGCAGGAGCTGGTAAGATAAATATGCTAATATTACGATGTGCAGGTTCTGTGAGTGTGTGTGGTTGGATAGTACGATGCCCACAGATGCACACACATGCACATGCAAAACGTGAAAGTCATGGACAGAAAAGCCAAAAACCAACTTTCAATTCTAACACACAGTTACTGCCACAATTCAGGGAAAAAGACAAATTTGGCTAGTTCAGGAAACTTATCAAGGCATTCTTCATTTAAAGAGGCTATAATTGATATTTTTATATTAATAATGGATCACAAGACTATTGATATGTGAGAGGAGTTGGCCACAGAGAAGTAACATACCAGTCCCCTGAGCATCACAGAGCATTTTAGCATCTTTCAGCTCATTGTTTCAGCCCTCAACTTTACTTTCAGTCTCATCTCTCTCATAGCGTATCACAGAAATGCTCTAAAATCCCACTGGACACTACCCGCCCAGCACCAAACAACACACAGTTAGCGACTAGCTGGTGAACATAGTGGAGCCTTTAGCAGCTAAAGAGCCAGATATTTCCCTCAGGAGTTGGTGGAGACCAAAAGCAGAGCTAAAAGAGAGCGAATATTGGACTTAAATTCATCAGGTGGACACAAAACGGAATCCAAATGAATGCTAATGTTGCACCAAATCTGCTGAATATGTAAATAGGCAACTGTTTGCTAACAAGTCCATCATATCAGCGTATACAGTAGGGTGTCAGTGTTGTGTTTGCTTGTTTCCACTGTCCCCAAATGGCCAAAAATCAGTCATTACCACCACTAATGGATAGAGCAGAAGAGAGAATGATTGTGAGCAGGAGAGACAAAAGAAAAACAATGCTTTAAGCGTGCGACCTCCCAGTCCGTCCTTTCCCATCCCTGGTGATAAAGAGTTGCTGAATTCCTCTTGGTCTGCAGTGACCCTCATGATACTGTATCTGTGTCCCAGGGGCCACTGTCTTTGCTTTGGTGCAGCTCACAGTCAAGCACAAGCTGTACAGACACGTGCAACATACACTGGCAACAAAGGTCAGGCAGAAATAGGCCGAATTGAAGCTATACCTGTCCTCAGCGAGCACCGACCTCAACTTTCTTCTTCAGTTCACCTTTATTCTTAAGTCTTTATTGAATCCCATCTCACACTGTCACACTGGTCTGAGTCAATGCGGGTAATGGGGGTCGTCAGCGATGAAACCGATTTGGTTCAGAATACCTGGAAAAGAATTACAAAAGAGAGGTTCAATTGATTAGTCTTGCAACTTGTAAAATAAATTGGTTTTGATGTAAGAAATCCAGCAAGTTCAGCTTTAGAGATTCAAATTAGATACAGAAAATTAAACTGGACACTTGATCGGGGAAGAAAGTGTAATGTTTTCAAGTAAGGTCTTATCCCAGAGTATCAAATTTGATGCTGATATATCGTCTCTACGGGGGATGCAAACCCAAATATCACAGACATTTGCAAAAGCCAAGCTAGTTTGCTTGATCCCACTTAATTGCACAGCATAAATTATGCATTGGGAACAACGCTCCATGGTGGGTTACAACGGGTGACAATTGTCCTTCGGAGACAGCGTTAATAATACAAGACATCATTTATTGCCCACAGTGGGCGTGATAAATAGGTCAACTCCGACAGCAAGAAACATGCTGTCATGGGAACTTATACATAAATCATTTACGATGATATTTGCAGGATGTGGCATGTGTGTTCTGATGATATTATTTGTTGCACAAACTGCTGGACATTTGTTCCTCACCGCAATTACGCTATTTAGGGATGATGGACCGTATTTAACACTCGACCTTGTTGTGAACCCAGCGCAAAGACAAAACAGGCTGCCTGACTCCCTTTGGTTTTGGGCTTTTCTCTTATTTATGGGTCTAATTGCTTGCTCCTCTTCCTCACTGGCAGATGAAATGTTTGAACTTCTGGGCCAAAGCACTGATGTTGTGCTGGAGAGCTCACTTCAGCTGGAAAAGGGCAAAAGAAAAGAGAGACAGAAGAAAAGAGCAATAACTTGTGACATAACCATTAGCCCGGGGCTTTTCTTTCTCAGAAGGCTCACTTCTGAATCGCAGACTCAGCTGTCTGTGGACACTCTCTATTAAATGTTATCAAGCCGATGAACAAATGATCACTAATCAAATGGGCAATGAAAGATGTCTGAGTGGCAAGGTTTGGCAGTTAACTGAGATAGCTTCCTAAATAATTAATTTCTAATTGAAAAAGGTGAACAGAATTGAAACAGCCATCCCTCATGCATCATTTATTAGTCATAAGTCTGTAATAAAAGAACAAAATGGAGAGTAAGATCAAGTAATATGATGAAAAAATCAATCGGCAAAGCTTTAATCATAGCACTCATTTCCAGTCCAGGCATCTGAGACTCATTTCTGTAACAGCTGCCCGTATCTCTTATTTAATCTGCAATAACTGACTCGGCAGCATTATTCTTTTCATGAATCAGGCATGAAGTCCTCATACCTAAACCACAAAACAGGTTGTTTGTCAGTGTCCTTGAAAATTCCATCTGTGACTGTTCCAAAAATGACCCATTCAAGCTTGCAGTGATATAGCAACATCCTTAAAAAAAGAGTATTTCACTGATTAAGCATTGCGCTCCTTTAACATTGTTGGACTCACGATGGACAGTTTTTAAAAAAGGATCCAAATCAATGCAGCAGAACTAGATATCATCATGCATTCTTCCTTGTTAAAACCTAGCGCCTATATGTCACCCACAATGCAACTCAACTGCTGACAGTTCAGTCGGAGATTAGGGTGTATTACGCTAGTAGCCTCGAGCCTCAAGCAGATATTTAAAACTTGTAGTCTTAAAGGACCAGTGTGTAGGATTTAGGGGGACCTATTGGCAGAAATGGAATATAATATTCATAATCATATCATATCATTATGTTTTCATCACTGTATAATCACCTGAAACTAAGAATCTTTGCGTTTTCGTTAGCTTAGAATGAGCCCTTCATATCTACAGTACATAGGGATCGGGTCCTCTTCCACAGAGGCCACCATGTTGCACCGCCATGTTTCTACAGTAGCCCAGAACGAACAAACCAAACACTGGCTTTAGACAGGTGCTTTTGCGTTTTTACGTCGAAGTGACAGCTTGTATTTGGTGGCGCAAATGCACTTGTTGAAAGACGAAGAAGAAGAAAATAGGTTATAAGAATAAGTGGTTGCTGGTGCTGGCTAACCATTTTGTGTTGTGAGGAGTAAACGACGAAGAAGATGTGGTCGTAGACGATGACATCATTTTGGAAGTAGCTACTGGCACCTGAAGGCCATCGTTGGTTCTCCATATGCTTGGAAAGTGAGGGGTGAGGGAGGGGTATTCAACTGGTTGCAATCTGCAACCTCACCGCTAGATGCCACTAAATCCTACACACTGGTCCTTTAAGTAAGACAACATGTCTCAAGTGACATCATTTGAGTCAGTTCATCAGATTTCAAGCTGCTCCCTCTGGAGCCACAAAAGGCTTTATACAACTTTATTCACATATGCAGTAGTGCTGCCCAAGACCTGTTAACAGACTTTGATATGTAAAATTGGTGTTGAAGAGTTTCCCAATAAGGGACGGATATAGTCCGAAACGGATACGGATTAAGAGGGCTGGCACGGACATGGTTCTGTTTTTACGAGGTGTCTGCAAACACGGGCATGTCCAAACATGTTTGTCTGCATATGGCAACACACACAGTCTGTGCTGACCTGGACATGGGCAGATGATGAAATGTACGTCATGTCGAGAAAGTTGAAAATATAAGGAGGCAGACAGCTGGTCTGAATATTACTGTGGTTGTACTAGTTGTTGTTTTTTTATCCTCTTTTGCCCCGGTCACACCGCACAGACCGATCTGACAGGAGAAGAATCAGATTTTCTTTTCTTCGAGCATACAGTAGGAGATGATACCTGCATGAGAAATGTATTACAATGCACCTACGAACAAAGTGTGTGTTTCATTTCTTACAGCTTATTTAACCTTGTGCTGCTGCAGCCTTTACGGCATTCAATTCAGACCCGTGCCGTGTTGAAAGTGAGTGAGCTAGGTCTGGCTTTGTACGACTGCTGTTGTGACGTTTATGTAGAAGTGACTCGGACGCTTATTCAGACATGAGATCATGTATAATTATTGCTGTCACATTTACATAAAGAGAAGCATGTCTGAAAGGGGCTGCACTGTAGTTCATTTTAAGTGTTTGAAGAAGTGATGAGTCTTTTTTGAACGCATGCAGTGTAATGAAAAATACTGTGCAGCCAGTTCATCTTCATTCATTCCTATAAAGCTCGTGATGCCATGGAAAACACATTTCGAATTTATTCAATAAAGGAAACTTTGAACAAGCAACTGCCAATTGTGTTTTGCATAGTTAAATTAGGATAAAACAATATCAGGCTCCAAAATAATTCATTCATAAATTGCGAAATGTATTCAATGCTCAAAGAGAGAATAATGAATAATTAATTGTTTGATTAATTAATGAGTGTTTTGCTAATTCTGGTTTATTAACTGCTTTATTGATTGTGCCATGTAAATATGACCTTCATCATATTGTAAATTGTTTTGATATACCTATTAATCTGTTGTAATTAACCACTGAGCAAGTAATTAATAATGTGTCTGGCAAACTGGCCACATAAAAGCAGTGATCTTCAGATGTAAAACAGCAACTGAATGCAAGAAACGAGCAAAAGCTCCCATCGCACTGGAAATGTCAACACTCTCAAGGATATGGAGATGAGGACTGACTGACAGGCTCATCTCCGACTGGCAATCAATGTGTCTGTACTCTGAACACAATGCAGTCGATTTTTTTTAAGGCCCAGCAGAAGATGTTCTTCCCCACTCCCCTCCTCCCACTGCAAGGCAAAAACCGCAACATATCATTGGAAAGCCTGGGATGGTTGTTGGGCTGTGTTCAGTGTCAGAGCAAGCCAAGAGGAAAAGAGGACTCCTTTTGACCTCTTCCATCTGAACGAGTGCCTCTTTCTCGTAGAAACCATTTCTGATGCATTAGTGTCAGCCGCACCACCTTCAACTGGACAGTGTCGTTCCCACAGCATTCACCCTCATCAACCAGCCCTCCATAGACACTAAACCTCCCCACCTGCCAGAGCAAAGAGTCACACTCCTTGTTAAACACTCAGGTTGAGCTTTGTACTTGTACTTTTCTTTGTCGGGTAGACAGTGTGTCTATCGTGTTCTGTGTAACTATTTGGCAACATGAGCACTTACTTACTCAAGTCAGATTTGTTAAGTAACAGTAACTATTTTACTGGGTAAATGCAATAAAATCTCATGTTTTTGGTTCTAGTTAAACTCAAATCCAGGCACAGGTACAGTGGTTTAGGTTCTGCTCATTCTGTAAGAAATTCAAACCTAGTATCCCAAGAATCGCATCCACATGGGCGGATTCCTACACATTCATGATTTTATGTCCAGTGCCAATGCAGGAAGTAGTGTGCCCTTTATGTAGCAAGGCAGAAAGTTGTCACAGACCTGCAATTAACATTTGCCGTTTTTTGAAACCACTCTCTTTCCCCGACCTTATCTATACTGTAGTTTCCATGAGCAGCTGTAAAAAAAAAAGAGAGCACATTACTCCTATTTTAGCTTCTCTTCACTGGCTCCGGCTAAATTTTAGAATTGATTTTAAGATATTATTGATAACTTTTAAGGCCCGCTCTGGACTCGCACCTGAGTACATCTCAGATCTTCTGATGGTCGCAATCTGAGGTCCTCAGTTAAGGATCAGACCAGATCAGACTGGCGAGCTCCTTTTCCTCTTTTAAATCCCTCTTGAAAAGCTATTTTTATACAAAGGCATTCTCTTAACTCTTCTTTTATTGTTTACTGATTATTTTAATTATTTTATATTGTTTTACCCTTTCTCCTATGCAGCTCCTTTGCTTAATGTTTGTCTACCATTTTTATTGTCTTGTAAAGCACTTTGTAACTTTGTTTTGAAAGGTGCTATATAAATAAAGTTTATTATTATATTATTATTATAGATGTTGCAGAAAGTAAGAATTTTAAAATTGTTGACATTTGACACACTAGTGGCTCAGTGAGGCTGTACTGAGGCACGTCAGCTAATTGCTAACATGCTCACAGTGACAATGCTAACGTGCTGGTGTTTAGCAGGTGTAATTTTTACCAGGTTCACAATCTTAGTTTAACATGTTAGTATGCCATCACTTAATTAAATTAATGCTAATTAGCTAACATACTTAACACATGAGTTTAGCAAGTATTTCGTCATAAACCAAAGTTTTGGACAATAAATAAACTGACCTCATTGTGGCGCTAGAGGAAAAGTCAGGGGATCACCAAAGTCATTAAAATTGATCTTTTGGGAACGATGAATGTTTTCGTAAAATTCACGCTAAAAATGTTGTCATTCAACGTATTCTGGGGTTTTGCAGTATTGTCCAATATCAAGGTTCTTCTCCGACAATATGATGTGAGAAAACAATGATACTGCAATTATGTGTAAACAGTAGTGTGCAGAATACACATCAGCATCAACTTCCTGCAAACTCTGCTTCATTCAGTTGACTGTCAGACTCATAAGCTTCAATTTTTGTTCTTTAGATAGTGGTTCATATTTTAATGCAAACTCTTTCATGTTTTTCAGAGTGTATCAGAATTTGTATAAGAAAGAGTCTTGTCTTGTAATCCACATATTCACACATGAATGAAAATGGGGAATCATCCTGGAAAGTGCTTTATCTACTTAAAGGTCTTTGCATAGGCCCACCTGAGGCAGGGCTTATGTAGTTTGATGGAATCAGAAATGTTGCCTAAAGAAGTGTTTTGCAGTGATTATCTGAGAGCAACCACTAATCTCAACATTAACATCAGCTGCGCTTTTTTTTCACTTTTTTTTTTTTT
>NTHP01000019.1:3169742-3224679 GCA_003416845.1 Oplegnathus fasciatus | reverse complement strand
TTTTTTACACCAAAATTCAACAGACTTCAGTATTGAGATTAATGGATGAATTAGAGGTTTAATAGGTCTGTTTGCTACCTGAACATTCATGTGAATCTCCGACAGTAGCTTTCTCATACTTGTTTTGGCTGTTACTATATACTGCTCCTTATAGCTACTAAGATACCAAATTAAATATATTGTATATCCTGCTGCTCATCTGAGAATAGCTGCCATATTTCTCCACTAAAGACAAAAAAGTGACAAAAAATACACAGATTTCAAATTAAAAGAGTGATTTTCTGGTGTAATACAGGAAAATCCACCTCTATCCCCCTGTTGAGGGAGGAAAGCCTTCTGCAAATGAAAGAATCTTCTCTTGAAACCAGGCACCGAGCCAAGCACAATGTCTGTTGGCACTGCCAGCCCTAAGGATTCTAGCTATTTATTTTTCTTCTTTTTATGTTTGGCACACAGGAGACAAAGAAAGGATTCATTCAAGACCGGCAAAGGAGGTCGACTTTTCAAACGTGGCAATTAACCTGCGGCAAAAGATTTTTGGTGAGGATTTTGGATTTGTCAAAAAGGGAAACTAAACTCCTCAGCCGCTGGTTGGTTTGCTTTGACGGAAGGAAAAAAAAGAAGAAGCAGAAAACCTAATTATAGAGCAGATGCAAATGGCTTTAACAACACAGAGGACTTAAATGAAGTTAAACAACACATTAGTACAAGAGGGAAAGTTTTTGCGGAGTAGTAACAGTAAATCAAACAGGGAAAGCAATTAAAATGCTGCGTTAAAGATATTTCAAGAGCAGCTCTGAGGTCATGCTGTTGTGTCACTTGATTACTACATATATCGCCAGCAGCAAAGCATCTTTACATGAACTATTGCTGCTAACATAATAGGAAATAATAAGATCCTGCTGTACTCACCTGCTGTATAGCGTGAGGTTGTGTAGTGAATTACAGTCTAGCAAGAAGTTCAATTTAAAACAACCTTAGGCACATTCAGCCTCCCCCTGCTTCTTGTGTGCATTAGCCTTGACTGCTAACTAATTTATTGTATGACAACCAGCCCGGCTGCTTGGTGTACATTACTGTAATAAACAATCCATGCACACTGCGGAAGTGTAAAGTAAACTAAGGACACCTTCACCTGCCCTGATTAACGATGTTGTTTCTGTTTAGCATCGAGCATCTGGCGCAGATCGTGCACCCGTGGGAGTCAGGACCCAGAGCGTGAGACAGGCGACAGCGGGTCAAAGGCCACATGTACATAGCAGGGGTGCCATGCTTGGTGAGCCCCCCCCTCCTTGTGCTCCTATTTCCCTTTGAACAACTCTGTCATTAACCTTCAGTCACGGCTATCAGATGGCAAAGCCCACTGGAGCAGCAACTCATTTGCTTAATAACGACCCTATCTGAGAATGAGCGATGGAAATAGGAAGTCAATCAGCAAAGAACAGAGAGAGTGAGCGTATCCTTGCCTCATTAACACACGGGATGGTGTGTGTAGAGAGAGGCTGACAGCACCTGCTAACTTATACAGTTTAGCTTGTTTGAAATTGCTCTATATGTGACTGGAAAAATGCTAAATAGCACGCAGAGTAGCCGAAACTTTAAGACTCTGATTTGGGCTACTTTGAAAGTGTCAGAAGGGTAAGGCACTTCAAACAATTTCTTTCCCTTTCATATCATTATTTGATGCCAGGTTCAAGAGTCGGACTGTCACCCCGCTAATAAGCCAGATTTGCAAGTAACGCGCTGTCTGGCTGCGGCGGAAAGCGTATAGCCGAGGTTTGTCACAGACAGACGCAGACATTAGTCACCAGCCCAATCTGCCTCTGATGCCTGATGAATTGGCAGGCCACAGTGGAGATGGCAGGCAGGCAGCCACAGTACAGCAATTATCAATCACACACGCCGTTGGGCCGCGCTCATATTTCATGCCACCATTGTCAAACGGGATGGATGTCACGCAGGTGGATTGATACGCTGTAAAAACCTGCAGCTTATTGTCTTATTCATCTTCAGAAAGTAAATCCCTGTGGTTGCTATCTTTGCATTCAAAAGACCCTCTTCTTTTCTTTTCTTTTCTTTTTTAAAACAAATGTCATGTGAAACATTGACAGTGATCCATTAAGTATGACAGCATCAGTTATATTGACCACATCTCACCAAACAATTTATCAGCCAGCCACTAGACTAGACCCACACTTAAAAGTCTCCCCGAGGCACTCTATCTGACTCCAGAGAGGTACTCAATGTCACTTGTCTTCCTGGACCAACTGTTAAGTCTGACAGTCGGTAGATAACTGTATAATAGTACTCTACAAGAGCAAGAAGGGAGAATACTTTGGTGTAAATTGCCACCCTCTAATAGTATAATTTGAGCCTCATTTCAATTAGAGAAGTTACATTTGGGTGTGTATGAGAAGTTAATGGTGTCTGTGAATCTATTTGTTCATTAAACATACATAATGAAGCCAGAATGAGCAATCAGAGGCGGCATGGCAACTGGCTCAAAGTATAACTGACTTCGAACAAGAGAGACAGAAAGAGACAGAGGGAGAACAGGCACAGGAGTGGGAGAGGGCTTTAATTACACTTGATAGGGTGAGATGGCACCGAAAGAACAAGTTGAAGTGTATTATGAACCTATAAATGGTTTTGACAACATGTGTAAGTGTCTTTATGGAACCACATAAGAGACACCAGCTTTAACAGCCCCCTTCCACATAATGCTTACACTATGGATATCTCTTCCCGTCCTTACACGACATTGAATGAACTAAATATAGACAGTGCAAGCAGCCTGATTATTGCTGGAGAGCGTAAGAAAACTTAAGTGATAGATGTGGGCATCGAAAAGAGGTGTCAGAAGCCCTCATAAAAAAAGTAATGGGATGGCTGTGAACTGGGAATAACTGACAAATAGTCCTTATCATTTGTCTGCTAGTTTCTCCTTGTTACACTGGCCTGGGAATAAAAAAAAGAAAGGTATTCAAAGGTTATAAAAAGAAACTGTACACAGGCGAAAATAAATGAATCCACTTTGAGGTTTACTGGAGAAAGATACACCTCAGGCAGGTTGGAAATTAAGTGGCAACAAAATAATTCAGCAGCGCTATTTAATGATAATAATCAGCATTATTCAGTTATACTTCAGAGTGAATCAGACACACTTCAGGGTGAATAACTGAACCATAGCAAAGATTATTCAATAGCACGGAAACCCAATGCATAAACATTTAAAGTAAAGACGTATTTGCATGAGATATTGTATTTTCCAGGCTACATTATCAGAAACTCAGAATTGTGAATTTGCAGGTTGGGGGCTTTGACCTTACAGAAATATCATGACCAGCTCTTCACCACTTCCCTACAGCTCCCTTACATTAATTACCTTTTGTTCCTCATGCCAAAGGCTGATTATGAAAATGATGATTTTCTTTCATATATGATAATATGCAGGACAATTACTTGGTGATTTTTGTTCCACTCCAGATTTGATGTGCTTTATTTCTAACTCAATACAGCTTGATTACACTGAGTTATAACACTACCTACTGCTATGTGACGATCAAACACTGTACAGGACAGAAGCCCTGCAGTGTCCTCAGAGGTGTTAAATTATTATGACCTTTTAATAATTAGCAGATTTGAATGCATTATACAAAACTGCCGAAGATTTCAAGAGATTCTGGACATTTAACATTTCTCATCCATGCAGGGGAAACTTTTTGTACTTGCTTTAATATTTTAATATCTCATTTGAGTCGCTGCCTGAGCTGGATCATGCCTTACACTCCCAGTGACAATTCAGATCTGCTCCATGCGAAATGGGATGAAAGAACCAGCGCCCTAATGGTTATACCATCAAAGAAGGAGAGCCAGCTAAAGACTACAGGTAGACTACTTGTTTCATGATATTTTCCTCATGAGTAAAAACTTGACTATGAATGATGTGCAGTGGCAGAGCAACTGAAAGCATAAACTTTAAGTGCTCTGATTTGGATTCCGTAATGAATGTAATGTTAACTAGGTCATTAAATGTATAATTCTTAGGATTTTCATGAAATCAAACCCCATTTTTGACAGTATTTATGGTCACCATTTTTTTCTGCAATACCCATTTGATGTATTTACATTCAGTAATTATCTCTCTATATAGTGGTTTTTATTGGTAGTGGCGGAGTCCGCCATTCAGTTTGCCTACCGAAGCACGAGGGAGTGACAGGAAGAAAATGTATGCATGTAGCCCAGCATAATTTTATCTCATCGATAGCAGCCTCATCATTTACTGTTCATTTTCTTTACTGTCAGAGCTGTATTAAGTCACTGCTAATGCAAACCAATCATTTCCTACTGATGCTGCTTCACATTAAAAGCATTCAACCAGTAAAACACCGGTGGCTTTTATTGTGGAGTAGCCAAAGGAAATGCAATGCGTTTGTTTGACTTAGATTTTTTATCAGAAATGCGCCTGTAAAACAAGGCAATGGCCACTTCTGGCTTTCTTCATCAGCAGATCAGTTGTAAATGTTGCAGTTATCGAGTAATGGAACAACAAGGAGTAGCTCAGAGGTAACAGGCTGCACACCTCCACCTCTCAGCAATGTACCAGGTTGCAATTATTACTGACTGACGTCTTTATTAAAACAATGTGAGTTTGTTTGGCTGTTCTGCAAACAGATACTCCAATTGCTCTTCTGTTATATTTATGTTTATGAGTGTTTGCTGTAGTATTAATCCTCACTTGCTGTTGCTACGGTAACCATGGGTGTCGCCAAGTCAAGCATTACGACTTGAAGGTCATCATTCTGTCTATATAACATATTTATGCAATGTTATACATAGATCAGCAATAGTTAGAAGAAGGAACCAACTTATATTATAGAACATACAGTATTTCACCTTTAAAGGTTATGTCTTGAATAAGAATGATTAAAAATGAATGAAACAGTGATTATGATTATGTCAATAATTATCTATAAACTTTTTCTGAAACAGTTAAATCTGCCTCTTTAAAAGTTCCAGAAAACTACAACAACACTGGTAAAAGCGTCTGCTCCACAACCCCCCTTTTTTTCAAATTGCTGTATGATAATGAAATATGCCACACTAAGATGAATCTTCTAATGTGTGTGTAAGAATATAAGAGCGTATGGAAGACTAGAGCATCTCTGACTGCGGTAAACAGAGCTTGACCTGTGGATGAACCAGAAATTTGCATATTTCTGTTGTCAGACAGGAATAGAAGTTTGCCAACAAAAGATAAACACGATTATGTTAAGGAAACATTGTTGTACAGTCTACCCTCAACTCAAGACTGAAAAACTGTGTCACATACCGTGTTTACCAACTACAAAACGGCATTGCAGAAATTTCACTTGATACTGGAAGCAAGCCAGCTTGTGCAAAGTGTTGCTGCGGTGTGACCCTGGCCTTTAAGAATTTCTCTTAAAAATGTCCGATAAAACCGCCTGAGACATAGTAGGAATGTGTTTGAGATAAAACATCTAGTCGGTTAAGACCTTTAACCCCTTAGGAATACTTGTGAACAGATGGAAAGCTTACCCATTGTTTTAATATTCTGGCATGGAGATGATCGCAAAATGAGGATTAATCATATTTGGCATTGTTGTCTAGTTTTCAGATTACCTTGGCGGTATTTGTCTTATTGTTGTTGTGCTGCGGATTAGGATGTTTTTCTTGTTTCCCTCCCTGCGTGCTTTTTCCATCCTGTCTGCCTCAATGCTAACATCATTTGTAGTGGCACTGGACCATCTTTCACATTATGGTTAAATCATCCGTTTGATTGCAATTGACATAATTGGAGATGATTCTAATAATGTCTTTCCAAAATAGCAATTAAGAGCAGTGAGTGCCATGGGCAAGCAGAGAAGACCAGACTGAGAGGGAAGGCAGAGGGAAAATGATGAGAAGCAGGAGAGAAAAAGAGAAAAGAGAAAGCTTTTTTGCGAGGCCAGCCAAGCAGCAATTGCTCTGCACAGTTGAGCAGTGGAGATAAGCCACAAAGCAGATGCCTGCATATCAAGTGCTTGCCTTAGTTGCCACATTTCCAATAGCTGACTCACAGCTCTGATCGCCAGAGGACAGGGTGTATGTTTGTGAACGTACTGTATTTTTATTTATTTATTTTTTCCGTCAGTGTGTTGGGGTCTGAATGTTTGTGGGATTAGGAGGCGCTCAAGACAAAGGGAAACGCCTTTGAGAGGGTCACGGTCTGCTTATTACCTTTGCCCAGCCTCTGAGACAGGAACAGAGCAGGAGGCATCGATCATGGGTGGCTCTGTGACTGCAGGAGCCATTCGAGATGCTTGGGGAGACAGATCAGCGGTCCACCACTAACTTTAATGATTAAGAGCTGATTGAAAACTGAAATATAGTGGCTCCTTGTGCTGACACATGAAAGGTTTGACGCTGATGGCACCAAGGCTAAACGGATACGAAGATAGAGATGCGCATGATGCTTGGTGTCTGGGCTGAGCGCACACGGACTTGATTTTAAAGTAAATCTTTGCATACATCAGCACGCAAAAATGTGAATCATATTTCTTGAGGTAGCATGCGCATGTGTCAGCGCAACTCCGTCAGATCAAATCATTTTTCAGTAGGTTTTCCATCCTTGGGTGCACAGACAGATCTGCAGCATCATTCTCAATAATGGTTTTTGTTTTTCAGTCTGCAGCATTGATGCTTCCAATCATGTTTTCATCCTTGTTCAATTTCGACTGTTGTCAACAAGTCCTGGCGAGGCTGGTTTCACTGACACCTCCCTCTAATCTATAGCCACTTTTCAGGGAAGACATGCACTGGTGAAAATTAAGAACATGAGCGTTTTTCCTGGATTTTATGTGTGCTAAGCAAGTTTTCTTTTAAACACCTGCCTGACGTAAAATAATAGCTAAAAAAAAACAAATTTTTCATATACTATGCAAACTAATTACCAAATACGTGTCTTGTGCACCACAGCGTAAATTAATATATAGAAGCTGCATATGTGTGAATATACATAAAGGTAAAGTGACTGCACAAACATAACGCTGAAATCAAGGTATTCATGATATTCCCAGTGCGCATGCCTTAAAGAAATACAGAGAACCTGAATGGATGATTGCCTAAAAATGCTCATAACTGTGCTATGTGAACATGCTAATTAAGGAGTGTGTTCGAGGGTCTGCGAGAATTAAAGGAATGAAGAAGAGACGGAGGACCGAAGCTATAGCTTTAATAAGCAAACATCGGGGCAGCACGGCCAATTAACAGGCACTCTGCAGTAGACAATGCCAGAGCACATGAGATAACAGATTAGCATTAGCACACAGCATTATTACTGAGTGGGGCCTGTGAGAGTTGAACAAAGTGTCAGTGATTTTTCTGTTGCTGATTAGGCAAACGTAAACATCAAGATGAATGTTGTGTGAAGACTGGTTATTGATTTTGCCCATCAAGAGACACAGTCTCAGAGGGACTATTGAACCACTTCTAGGCATCGGAGATGCAGAAGGATTTGTCTTTAAAGGTCAATGAAGATGATGCATGCTCAGTCGAGTCCACATTTAGACATTTAGAAGAGTTACTCCAAACTTTGCAGGGCCTGGGAGGAAGTCAGGACGTTGTAGAGAAGTGTGGAGAGATAATTGGACAGGCAGTGAATTGTAACGGCGACCATATGTTATTTCACTTGTTTATTTACAGGAACATTGACTGAGCGCGCTTGTTTTGCCTCCAGCATCATCCTGCTTCATCTTCATGTTCACAATCGACAAGTGCTGAGAGAAGCCACTGTCATTTATTTTTGATGAATTGGAATTTGAGTCTTCACATTCATAGTGATCGGACACAGAAGACAAAATAGGATCTTAAAATTAAAATAAAATGTAAACAATGTTTGGTGTTACAAACACACAGGGTTGACATGTTTAGATTAGAAAAAATCAGAAATCAGAATGTGTTTGTAGTTGCTGGCTGTTTCTACTCAAATATGATTTCTGTCATTAATATGAATTATTACACATTACATATACATCTTGGTATATAGACTTTAAAATGTATGTTACACTACTCATATCCTATAAGACAGCATGGAGATAAAAGATATAATCTCGAAGATTTTCATCTAAATAAACGTCTGTGAAGTCACTATGTATCGCCGAATGATGCAACACAATGGTGATTGAGCCTGTGTTCCACTGATGAAAGCCCTTGCATTTGGAGTATTACGACCCGGGTGTTGGGAGCGACTTTCCCCAAAAAATCACAAGCGGCGCACAGTTAGAAGGACATTTTAAAGTTATAATTTTTAGTGTTTATTAATGTATCTGTCAACAACTATAACTCCTCCTGTGATGCATCAGTATAAACAGATAATCAACCATTGACAATATCATATAACACAGTTGTAATTATATAAGACATATCTTCATATTTGATAAGAATATATAAATATGAAGTATTTATGTATCATATTTATCAATTATGCATTTACATATTTATAAATACTTCATCTTCACTCACCATGACCAAACTCTGGTCTTTTTGAGTTAAGAATCTTTTTTCAGACATCCCAAATGAACCTTCAAGCTTAACATGTCTTTCTACAAAAGCCCATTGCATTCACAATGCATAGACTGAAGGAACTGGGGGGGGGGGTTACATTTCACTGTGATTGCACCTTATATGGCTACATGTGACAAATAAACTTGATTGATTGAAATATTGGTTTAACTGCTCCTGCAGGAAGAAAGCAACTTCCAGCAGGTCAGACTGGGCTTTCCACCTGAACAATCCCAACGACTTGAGATGCCTGCGCAGCGCTGACATACTAATATTAATATCATCCATATTAAGAAACATTAATATTTCCCAGTGTCTCATAACGAGAAGGAAATAAAAGCAAATAAATGCAATAGTGCCATCATTGCCCACTGTCTTATCCTGTAGCCGAGGTTAGCGACGATTGATAACTAGGCTACCTTAACTTTTCTCATAATTACGAGATCCTGATCCTGAAAAGTTGTAAAAAAATGTTTCTTTTGTGCATGCAATGCGATTCCGTATCTTTCTGCGTTTTGCACACATCCATAAACAGTTTTACACTCGCCTGTTATAAAACACATTTCTGACACACTATGAGGGATTTGTTCATATGTGTGATTATATATATCATTAAATATGATTGCAGCTATGTTTTACTGTGTTAACAATCATTTCATCAACCGTTAATACACCAGTTACGGATGCTTAAAATGTTGTTAAAATGTTAACCACAAATTCGTTTGGGACTTTGGCTCTCGCTCAGGGGGATACACCTCAGGGCTGAGACTGAAAGAGAGGTCACCTCAAGGGAAGATCCAGCTCGCCAAAGTGAGCAGAAAGAGGAGAGATGGTCTGTCTCCTGAATAATGCATGCTGTTTCCTGTCCACAGTGCTGTACACGTCGTTTGCCTAATAAAGATTGGCCTTTCACCAAATCCGTATGGCAGTTAAGTAAGGTAATTACATTACAGATCTGACCTTAACAAAACAAATGCCAGGTGTAATCACTGAGCCTGCACTTTACTGCGTCTGGTTTTGGATGTCACTGTCTATTACTGCTTTCTAACAGAACTGTAGGATTATACCATCATCCCTGGACCTTTATTGTCACTGACAGGAGATGTTATTTGGGAATATTTTATAAGTCTCTTTATTCCAATCTTTGCTTACAACAGCTTAAAGTCAGTGGAGTCCACCTGAAGAAAGGTGGTTGTGATTTATCATGACAGTGGTTCTGATATAGAAAGCAGTGGTGTGATATTTTATCTTCTAAAGGAAAGAGGAAGATCAGACCCACTGCCAAACAGAGGTGAAAACCTCTGCCTTGTAATAGTATGTTTTGATGATTTAAAACACAAAATAAATTAAAGTTTTACATATGGTGATCTATGTGCTCAGGAAATGACTTTTTCAAACAAGAGACAAAATGAATTGTTCTTCAGTGCATAAATAGATACTCACTGGGTGACGGTTATTGTAGGACGTTGAAAAAAGAGCAAACAACCAAAAACTACTCATAACAGGCTTATAATACTGAGTGAAAGGAACAGTTGGACATTCTGGGAAATATGATTCACTTTCTTGCTGAGAGTTAGATTGATACCACTCTCGTGGCTATACAGTAGACACTACAGCAAGCAGCCAGTTAGCTTAGCTTAGCATAAAGACTGAAAACAGGGGGAAACAGCTAGCCCGGCTCTGTCTAAAGGTGTTGTTTTTACGCTTTGTTTTTTTCACGGATGAAATGTGTTAAAGGTTCCGTATGTAACATTCAGAAAATGCTTCTTAACAATGACACCTGTGGCCGTTAAGTCAACCGCACTCAGGGTCCTGTTGCTCGCGCAAACTAGCATCAGCCAAAACAGTGATGTGACACACACAAGACTGAACGTGATTGACAGGCATCATGTTGATAGCTTGCTTTTCAATAAAGTTGTTTAAAAAAAGGTTGATAGCTTGCTAGCCAGCTTTATCAATGGCTGTTTGTCTAGCTTTCACCGAGAGGCTCAGCAACGTCAGCAGAGCTACATTAGCTGAATGGAAACGCTAACGGTGAGTGAACAAGATGGAATATTATGAATAAGATGTGTTGCCTGTGTCGAGTTGTGAGTCTGTGTTGTGGCATGTGCTGGTCGTTTGTTGACGTTAGCTTAGTGGACTCCACCTACTACAGCGGTATGATCCCAAAATAAACAGATTTTGCTGTGATTTAATTGCAATAAACGGATCAAAAGGATGCGGAAATAACTACATCATGATGCCGATTGGTAAAAAGTCTGAATTCATACTTTGTCATGTCTGTCCGCAAGATGACAAACAACTTTTAAAATGCTTGTTTTCTGAATGGAGTTCGGATCGATCAGGGCTATGCTAACATTGTAGCTGCTACATCAACATTCAAAATAATGTCATCTAAATACTGCATAAATATGAAGCAGTATCATAGCGCTAACTTTAGCTAGTGTTGCACACTGTTAGCGCTGTAGCGGAGCTGAAGAGAGGAAAGACACTCAGGAGCACGCAAAACTGTCTCGAGTCCTTTACATAGAAATCAGTCTACAGGGTGTTACAGTCAACTGGGAAAGTCGGGGAAGGTCTCATTTTATAAATCATGTTACAATCTGTTCACACATTGGCAACAAAAAAATAATTAAAAAACGATTAAAAAACACTTAATACATGCAAATTGTTACGTACAGCCCCTTTAATTTAGTGAGCTGCTGGTAGGCAGATTTTGATATCTTTGGACAGCGCCAGGCTAGCTGTTACCCTCTGTTTCCAGTTTTACGCTAAGCTGAGCTTCATATTTACTGTGCAGACACAATCCCCTTATCTAACTGTTAGGATGGCCATGTAGCGGCTGGATTGCAAGGCAGGAGGCTTGAGGCAGAGGTTGTGTTTAACCAACCAGGTGTTTACTCACCGACATTTAAATAAACATACAAACATGAAGATGGACTGTGGACCAGGAGCACCGTGGTCCTACCAGCAGCAGCAACTACAGCAACAACAACAACAACAAACATGTGGTGCAACTGGCAGCCTTAAATACCCTGCTGATGCTACCAACCTAGACCCTAGGGGATTCTGCCCCTCCCATTCCATAGCCACATAACAAACAATATACAAAACCTTAAAATACATTTGCACTCTACTATAATCTCAATTAAACTGTATCTTCTACCGGTTCTAAACATTATCAAAGAATCTATAAAAGAGCTCCCATGAACTGATTTAGGTGCACTCCCCCCTACACCAATCAGCTCATGGTACGACCCGGAACCTTCAAATACTACCGAGTTAACATGGGGACTCTTTTCGGCCGAACTTGCACATACACACACAGTTCATTTATCATACTGCATCGTCACATCACATTTTACCAAGTACCTTTAGCTCCATATTATCACTCTCACAAAGAACATTGTTCAGGCTACCAACTAACAAAATGTTTCTTTTGCAGGCCTCGTTTCAACTCATTCCCTGTTGAGGACAACACAGGACCTGCACACACATATTGTTAAAACACATACACATTCAATAAAACATTTGCTATTCTGTTTGTGCCTCATTCTTGAATATGTTACTCATTGTGATATCACTAACCAAAAGTAGGTAATGAAGACTACCTTCATTACACTAACTCTTGGCAAGAAAGCAAATAAGCACATTTCCCAAATGTTGAATTATTCCTTTAAATAGTGATCGTTTTGCTGAAACAGACAAAAAACTACTAAAAAGAAAACAAAAGCAAAAATACAGCAGTAAAGTTCTGTGTCTGATTTCCTTTATAGTCTCAGTATGAAAAAGGGACGATGACTCCATTCAAATGTCTAGTATAAAGGAGGCTGTTGTGGTTTTATAATGCTTACTTGCTCAATGAAACATTAATAGTTTTTTAATGGCAACATATAAATAAAAGTATACTAATATAATACTGTATGTCACTGAAATGTTTGAACTGAAATGCAGAAATGTTCATTCAGCCTGGGGGAGGGGGGGTACAAAAACCATCTGCAATGCTTAAATGACGCACACTAATGTAAAGACACTTAAGTTTCCTGCTGCCTGTGTCCTTTTCTAATCTAATGCTGAATAATCAAGTTTAAAAGATATACGGAGCAGCACACAGTATACATCACTTTGACGTTATCTCTCACGTTGATTTATTTGCAGATCCACAGGCTGACAATTTGTAAACGGGGTGAAGGCTGCATGGCTTTAGCCTTTTGATCTGACACAAAATTAAATGTGTGACTTTGAGAAGAATTTGTACACAGCTGTCAGGTTATGGACAGATTACTAAATGATAACAGGACTGGGCGGAGTCCTCATTGAAATAGAAAAAAAATGAACAAAATATATATATACAAAAATATCAATGTACATCAGACCTTGTCTGCAGTATCTATTGCAAGAATTTTTATATTCCACAACTTGTATTCTGCAGTCTGCTCATTCATGGAGAACAGTAAAGATTTCACTGATCTTTAAGGGAGAGGATTAAGGAAAAGCCCTAAAACTGTTTACATTTCAGGTTCAAGTTCAGTTTTTATCTCTTGTGTGGAAATTTGGTTTGCATAAAGTCAGAGAGCATGGCGTTGCACAGGCACGCACACACCCGGCAAAAAGAAGCATAAAAATGGTGTTTCATTATTCAGCGTAAAACATCTTTATTTCCATACAGTAAATCAAATCCGGTTCACAATGAACAATGTAGCAAGAAAGCAATTTTATGGCTGTAGCCGTATCTTCATTTGTTTAATAGAGTTACAATTAGTGCCACAAAGCATTTAATCATTCTAATTGTATAGATTTTACTGCCACTGTGAAATTAAATGTATTTTGAGAGCACATATAAAAGTACTGTTTTAAGTCTACATACTTCTTCCATCACAGTTCCAAAGCTGCCAAAATCACATTGGGGTATTTACATGCACACAGGCTTGTTATCTTTCCATTGGACGAGTTTATTTGGCAAGGAAAGGGAACATGATATGCTAATGAGCTGCAACAGACCGCTGCCAGCGAAAATTAATTTGTAAGTTGCTCCCGACCGATTTGAAATGATTAATCATCAGATTAATGGCCGACACAATAATCAAGTAGAACGTTGAAATGTGCACCTTGATCACATAACATCCAGAGTTCAGTGAGGGGCCGGAGCGCAAAGCTGTCTGTCTGAGTTATGAGCTGTAACGTGAACGTAAATGCACTGTAAAGAAAATAAAAAATGACCCGCTAATTGGAACTCAGTGGAAAATCTGTTATAGTAGGATCCCTACATTATCTCTAAATGTGTTTTTTTTTCTTTTAATCTCTTAGGTGATTACCACAAGAACAATTGAAATCCTTTCAAATGATGGGGTATTACTGCACTTTAGTCTAAAATTACACGCGCTATCAAAGGTGTGATGCTGTGTTGTTTGATTCGGGAACATTTTGTGGCATTTAGTCAGACTGCGTGAGTGACAGCAGCAGGGAATCAGAGAGGATTAACTCCGTCTTTAATGTTTCCACCCTGCATGCAAAACAGTTGAGCTTGTCAGTTAAGACTGCATCCACAAAATGCTACGAGGGAGGTCATGAGAGAGAGATCAGTGGATTTTAAGTATAGGGGAGGATGCATGTGAAGCCTCTTTGAAATGTTGTGATGTAGTAAACATTACATATAGATGAAAATGTGAAGCAGAAAGTATCACTGGGCTCAATGCTGTATCCTGTCTTAATACAATCCTTCTATTCTGGGTGACATAGTGATACAAATCACAATTTAAAACAAGATGCCTTGATAGTTTCACACAAAAAGGCGTACAAAGACAAATTTTAGCCCTTGTTTTATTGAGTGCTGAATAAAACCTGTTTAGATTATAGAAGCAGAAGAGATGCCAGAGGCTAAAGAGAGGGCTCATCAGAAATGTTTAGTCACTGACAAATAAATAAAGATGATGTGATCTGAACAAACGTGCAACTCCTATTAATGTATGTGTTATTTTTAGCGCAGAAGCATCTCCACAGCTGAAGATTCAGCTCCACTGAACCAAGAAAAGGCTTAGCTTCTTTTGGTGCTGCTTAGCCTATTTTCTTGTGAGTGAACGGGTGCAATATGAATGAATGAAAGCATTTTTGTATAACGTTATCCTGTAGAAGCTTTGATCTAACACTTTACGATAAGGGTACAAAACACTTAATTAATGCGTAACTCATCCATGCCTCGTGATCTAGTGAATGAATTAATGCAGGATGTAACTGTGAGCATTCATAACATTCATTAATTGATGATTCATTAAGCATTAACTAGTCAGAGCGACTTGAACGTTTGTCAGTGGCGAGCACCAGGAATTCATAATTGATTCAGCATGAGTCATGCATTAGATATCTGTTACGTCAGCATGTGTTTTGTAAGTTTACAGCATTATAATGTGTTACAAATATTTCTGGATCATCTTTGGTGTTGTTTCATTCATTTTTGACCTCTTACCTTCACAATAGTAGGACTAAAGCCCACAGAAGCAGCATAAATCATTTTTAATATTTTTTGAAGACTGCTTGTCTACATCAAAATCAAATTAAACTGTGATAAACAGAAGATAAGAATGAGAATATCAACTATATCTTATTATGAATTATACTTTATCAAGCATCACCTGTAGCCACTATACTAGGCATAATGAATTAAAACAGAAAAAAATTGACATTAAAATTTGTAGTCTACCTTCTCTTTCTACTTGCTTATCAATGTTGCAAGGCACGTGAACTGCGCACTCCGTATGAACCATGTCATGCCAGCGAGGTAACATTATTAAATAATCAGACGATCGATATCAATCGCATTTTATCATCGCAGAACCAGCAGAGGAGAATGGACAGGGGGGTTATCTTCGCTTTCCTTTTTGAAGAAGAAAAAAATATCTAATCCTGTTTATGTTTCAAACAGTTCAATTTCACTGCCAGCCATCTGAAATTCAAAGAAAGCCCCAGAGGTGCTGGGGGAAATGTTTGGGCCTGCGGTAGGCAGCCATAGAGCTTACTCAGGCGTTAAAGGTAATCAGTCAGTCAAGCAGCAGCACATCTCTTTTGATACAAATAAACTTGGGCGGCTTTCACGCGGCCACCGCCAATTATATGTTCAGTTCGCCAGAAGTCCTGATGTCAGGACTTTGCAGAGCACGCGCTGCATTAAACTTCTGTCGAACGTAAAGTCTCTCCCCCTCTGTCTCTGCCTCTTTGAATATCTTGACTGTCTTGCACATCTGCAGACTGCATCCTCCTGAGGAAGCTGACAGATTCAGACTCTGTAGTGATTTGCTGACAGTAATTCTCACACTTTTACCGACCTGCTGCTGTCAGAGAGGTGTTGGCAAAACATTGAATTTATTGTCTCGCAAAAACAAACAGATATGAGGGCAAAAAAAGATATGCTGTCATGCCGTGTGCTCACTTCACATACTCACAGTAATACAGCAGCATATGCTCTTAGAGGCCATGCATTATTATAAGCCAGTTGCAGTGCTCAGGTTTAATTAGCTGACTCATGCTTTAATCTGTGTAGAAATAAAAGTGCTTATGAGTCACTTGTTTTGTGTCACTTGGCAGCCACTTTGTTATTTTAAGTTGATGAAGTGTTTAGCTTGATGGAATAACACCCTTTGATTATTCAATTGCCTGTTATTTCCCATCAACACTTATTAGACTTTTCCAAAATCAGTGTAATACCGACTCTTTGTTACATTGACTGAGGAGCTGAAGAAGTGGACTTCCCTTGACTTTGTTTATTTTAGCACTATGTCATATTTGAAGGAATTACAATCAAAGTATGAAGCACTGTTTGAAGTGATTCAGTAAAGCCGGGCATTTAATCATACTGTGAGATGTTTGATCCCGGCTCTGTGCGCAGTGTGTACCCAGATGAGTTACTCGTCCCTACAGACCACAGTTCTTGATTTTCTTCTTTTACTTAATCTAGTATAGTCGTGTGCAACACAGGGCGACAGTGAAGCCCCATTTATGCCAAGTCCTTCCTGTAGCAACATGGGCGGATTAACCTGCTTGGGGGCCAAAATGAGATTGGGCACCTATGGATCTTCCCCCCGTTCCTCTCTGATTATCATCTGATTATCCTGTCCTTCATATTAAAAAATTAAACATCAATTTATTTAGTAATAAGTATAATTGAATGTAGATATTTAATATACATTCTCAAACAAACATGCTGTAAACACATCACTGACATATTGTAACCTTTTAAGTTGATATGGCGAATGTGTTAGCCTACAGTTGTCTATTTACACATCCAGGAGATACAGAGCAACATTAGCACCCATTTGAAGTTGTGTTTCTGGCCACCTGATGAAATAGGTAAGTCAAATATTCACTCTCCTTTTAGCTCCTTTTTTGGTCTCCACCAGCTCCTAAATGTGAAATATCTGGCTCTTTAGTGGATAAATGCTCCACTCTGTTCACTGGCTAGTTGCTAACTTTCTCTCTCTGTGTTTTGGTGCTCGGCAGGTAGCATACAATAGGTTTTTAGAGTTTTTTTTTTTTTGCTGAATATCCTGTGGGTTTCATCATTGCTAGCAACACCTTTTTACGCCACATATTTCATGCTTCATTACCATAAACATATCGATTATAGCCGCTTTACACTTCCACAAACCATCTACTTATAATGAAAGGAAACTTTTGACTTTAATATGCCAGACTTTTGGGTTTGCTGTTGTCTGAAGATTAGACAAATAGCCTAATAGATAAATAAATAAAGAATATTTAGTAAATGAGATTGTGTTCTTACTCCAGTAGCTTGGTAAATAAAGCCAAAATAATGTTGCTGTCTTCTATTCCCTGGTGGGGTTTAATGGAATTGTAATAATGTGAATACTTTAGTGCCTTTTATTTACCCATGCAGGGAAATTCTCACTTCCATTCCTCGAGGGAGATTAAGGACAGGTTCAACTATAGGACAGGCTCCCTAAGGCTGGAGGGACACTTCAGCAGCTGAAAAATGTTCCACACGCTGCCAAAAAGCAACCACGAGGAAACCTCATCCTTAAGAAATACAGTATGTTCAAAATGATATTTGGTGCTATAGTATAGCTCTTTGTATGGCAGTAAACTGTCATTAGTGTCCAATTAGCATTCCAAATGAAATATTTCCAGCTGTGTGGTAATATATTATAAATCTTGTGTCTCTCTCAACTGGATTCCAGATTTTTCAACAGTTGTCTTTCCTCCTGAAGTCAATTTGAAACTTCCAACTAGGACTGTCCCGAATACCATTTTGGGGGCTTCGAAGCTTCAGTGAAAATGACCCGCGAATATTCGAAGCTTCAATGGGGCGGAGGGGGATAATCCCTGGATACTTTCTCTTCTCTCTAGTTTTAGTGTGTCACACAAACGAAGCACCTCTGCATCACCATGCTCGTTACTTAGACTAGCCGCCGACAGAGAAAAGCAGGCAGGCGAGAACGGGAACAGGTGAGCATCACGTAGTGCCCCCTGGGTAACGCAGTTTATTCATGGCCATCATGAATTGCCCAGAGAACCTGATATGGAGAGGGCAGAAAAGAGTACCGGCAGCTTATGAGAAGTGCCGGTGCACAAGAAAAAGTCACGGTACACCAAAGAGTAAAATTTAGAAGTGCCAGTGAGTACCGGCCCACTTCGAGCACTGGAGTCTAATGACAGACTAGGACAAAAATCGGACTTCAAGGACTTTCCTTTTTATTGAAATGAAAACAGCTACAAAATGTGCAGTAATCACATCAAATAAATTACAGCCTCATATGTAGGCCTATATTTCATACTGTAGGCTATTTGGGATTTTTGGGGTAAAGCATATATAATTACAAGAAATGCAGCATTCGAATACTGATTTGGACGTTGATTACCATGGCAACGGTAGAAGCTTCGAAGCATTCGGGTCAGCCCTACTTCCAACAATACCCCTGAGAGATATTGCAGCAGTCATCTAGTGTTAACATGCAACGCATGCAGTGAAAGCGGTATGTCACCTATTCTCAAGACCTTTTTCTTTTGCCTTTGTGCAATTTTCCTTTGTCCCTGTCAGAATTAGAGTTATTATGAAATGCATTCATCATTACAGGCAAAACAAATGCACTGATGTTCTTTATGACTGAAGGTTAAAGCACTTTATCATGTAATCCTGCTCTGCAGGCCCTTGCAGGATGCTGGGAGAGTAATAGCCTCCCCTTCAGCACAGCTCACTCATAATACTCTCCAAACAGTAAAAAAATAGACTTGCACTAAATCTTGTTAATAATTTACCTTTGGGGGAAAGCTGAGGCGCAATGTGTTCTACATTTCAAAGTGAAATACGTTTATAGATTCAATTAGCAACAACAGGTTAAAATAATGTACCTTTGTAGTAGCAGCAGATAACACAAAGAGCCTTTGTAAGGTGTCATGTAAAATGACAAAAGTGTGCTTTTGCAATATCAGAGGCTGTTTGTCAAGTTTGTGTCATCATTTACTTTGTGCACTTACTGAGAGCTGAGACGCTTATGGAAGAGAACAAATGATGAAGCATCCAAGAGGAAAGTGGGATGATTTAAGCCCAAAATATATGGTCTAAACAAGGTCTCGCTGTTACAAGCTACATTCTTTTGCTATAAATGTAATACATTGCAAAACCCAAGAGGTCCACAAAATATATTGTATTTGAGTTGTGGCCAGCAACGAAGCACAAGAATATAACTCTTGTGTTAATTCCCTAAAATCTCCTGAGCTTTATTGGCTGCAAACACCAAATTCATCCACTTATCTCCAACAGGTCATTTGCTCTTGTGTCACATGCTAAAGCTTTACTATGTTTAAATCAGAAAAATGTTAATGAGATTCATGATATTCAAAATATTTCATTTGTTTTCCTTTGGAGAGGTCAATCCAAATCATCATAGACAACCTTGTGGAGTGACTATTTCCAAGTTGTCTTCCAAACTTTGCGAGTCTTTTCATTTTGAGATAATGCTTGACATTGTGTTTAGTTAAGCAGCTGTTAAATTTCTCACGTTTCAGCCACCTGTGTACAATACTGTGGACTGTTGCACCATTGGGATGAGTCATTTTTCCAGAATTTGGAGCTTTCCATTTGTTCTCATAAACAATGCCACCATCAGATGCATCCTCATTTGGCACTCTCAGTTCTCAATATCATGTAACACCTGGCTTTTGCATTCAGAAGCTCTCAGCTGCAATTCAATTGTTCAGCTATCTCAGTCCCCATTTTCCTGTGCCAGGGATCAAATCCGTGTAGCCACAAGTTTAAAAGATTTACTGAAACCACCACTTATCAGCAAAAGTCCTACGCCAATCCATACCTTTTCAGTAAAACTCCAAATACTCCAGGTGACTGCAATGTGACTTTCATGACTTTTATATGAAAATTACCATGTCTTGATTGCAAACGCATCCTTGATGAACGATTGCCGTCTATGCTAACCTTGTTGGCAAATACAATGCACTTCCTGTGACTGCTTCACAATAAAAGCCACCCCGTGTTTCGCAAATTGAACACTTTTAATGTGAGGCAGCAGCAGTCTGACATGTTCAGTTAGCATTAGAAGTTAATACAGCTATGACACTGCGTTAGATAAAATTACAAACAGTAACACTGGATTACATGCACACACCATGTTCTGTCTCCACCACTCAGGACCAAGCACCGGACCTGGGGCGACAGAGCCTTCTCCACAGCTGTCCCCTCCCTCTGGAACTCTCTCCCCAAACGCATCTGAGACTGCACCAATCTGTCCACGTTCAAATGAATAATCAAAACTTACCTTTTCAGAACTGCTTTTAAAGCTAGGTTGGTAACGTTGAAGAAACCAGCAAAAGTAAGCTAGATTTTGAAAGTATACAACGTCATTCAGTCCGAATGAGATTATTGGACAGGTTTATTACAGTCCTACAACAGCCACAGACACCGGATTTTCTTCGTTTTTTTTGTCAGAGCATTTGATTTATTGACTGCTGTCGGGATGTAAAGAGAATTTCAACAAATATAACAAAAAGTGCTTCTAAAATACACTGCCTACCCTAGCTTTAATGTGTGATTAAAGTTGTATGTTATATGTTTTTGGTGTGTTGCTTTCTATGTTGCTGATCTATGATTCTATGATTTCTATGTGCCCATTGCAGATTCCTTGCATTTATAGTTAGATGTAAAGTGTCTTTGAGTAACCTGAAAAGCACTCTATAAATGAAATGTATTATTATTATTATTATTATTATTATTATCCCCAGCGAGTGGGAGTGGCGAACTCCGCCACCAACAATGACAGCTACTATGTAGAGAGATATTTACTGAATGTAAATGCATTTAATGGCTACTGCTGAACTGAATGTCATCCGTAAAAGCATCTTAAAAAGGGTTTTATTTCCTGAGAATCTTAAGGATTATAACTTTCACATCTATCGTGTTGTAATGAGGTAACATTTTACTGTGAATACCTGGGACTCTTCAAGACAAAGCAACAAAAAAAGAAATACTACTTTACAAAAAACTACTTAAATAAAGGAAAAACAGATAATATCTCACAATAAAATTAAATATTTGAAAACAATATTATGTTTTCAAATTGAAAATAGTAAGAGAATAAAGGAAATTAACAAAAAGTCATTGAGATTGTTCTTTAACTGCTCAAATGGCCAACAAACTGTATATTCTCCAAGACCCATGTTGTATTCTCTCACTGTGTTTCTGTGTTCTTTGCAATCCCCAACCTCTTTCCCTGCATGTCTCAGGTTTTTCAGTCCAAGGTCGGTATATTGCACCAAGCCTGTCAGCTTCCTAAATTCCAATTATGGTTTTGACCTCTGCTCTAAGCGTGTTGTGAGGAGTCCTTGACAGGCCCAACACAATCAACCCCGGAGTCATTATCGTATATCAAACACATTGCAGCATTAGTGACAGTGTCAGTGCTCGAGGTGAAACCTTCATTTTATGAATGGCCGCCCTGACAAGTGTCACATTATTGTGAATACAAATTTAGTCATATCTGCCAAATGAATAGGTGTTTCCAAATGGGTTGTAATAGAATAATGGGAACACAATATGGGAGACAAACCGCGCCACGTCTTCTAAAAAATTAATTTTGCGTGCAAATGACGTAAATGAATGGTCCAATTTCGGAGAGACGTGTGCACTAAAAAACATTGCTATGAATGCCTTTAGCTATCAGTGGGCTGTTGTATCTTCATTTTTATATATTAGCGTTAGTAGCCTGTTGTAAAATTGGGTTGTAAGGGGTGCTGCATGGACGGTTTAACAAGCTCTGAATGGAAATTCCTTCTTATTACTTATTTCTTCTAGGTTTCTATTCATTCATCTCAAAGCAGAGCTCACCTTTGGCTTTCTTGTCTGATCTGTAATTTGAGTAAAAACTAGAGTTTATACTCGTGAGTAGTTAGTGTTGCCAATCAGCAATTTCAGCTGAGCGTTCTGAATGGTTGTGACTTGCAGGCCTTGAACGGCTGTGTAAGTGAGTAGCAGAAAAAACTGTTGTATTTTTACATAACTGGTTTTGTTGATGTGTGAATGCTTCTGAAACTAGAGCAAAGGACTATAAACACTAGCATCGCCAACTGATATTTTAGTCTAAATGACACCGTGCTTTCAGCAAGGGTAAGGGTACACAGGATGAAGCAAGGCATGTGCTGAGTGGTTGGGATGCCAAGAGCCTCTGGTACAGTAGTGTGTGTGTGACGGGAGAGCCTGGCCGGACAAGGACAGAGCCTGTAGCCAGACACTTAATGCCAAGCCTGGGACACAAGCAGCTCAGGTCCTTAAGTAGGGCTACAGATTACACCTGAGCATGCGAGGCATTAAATTAGAATGAGACAGAAAATGAAACATCCTGTAACACCTGCTAAAAAAAACCCAAAATGTAAGTGTGGGCGAATTTTTTCCATTCATGTTTTCATAACGGGGTGAAAAATATAATTTTGTTACCCATCCCAACAGATAAGATGATGAATGAGACACAGAAGATGAAAGATGAACACATGTTCCCTCCCTTCACTTTTATCAAGAGAGTACAGGAAAGAGTAGGTTCATGTATATTGTATAGGTCATCAAGGTTGGCCATGCTGTACATCGTTTTTGACAAAATGTCACAATGTTTTGAGGGATGGTGGTCATGGAGAAGGGAAAAGAAGCACAGATAAAGCCAAAGAACTGAAAATGCTCTGAGTAGACATTTAGACATTATTTTTTTATGGCCCAAACCACCAACTATATTAGCATTAATATGCATCAGAGTTTGCTGCTTGTTGATGCGGAGATAGAAAAAATATCTCATGACTTTCTTGAGTGTAGCTGCTGATGGATTTGTGGATATGCTCAGATTTTTTGTCATCCTGATGCATTGTGCCTCGATACCGAATGCCTCATTTTTTCAAGGACGCAAGAAGTAAAAACTGCACTATACGAAGTCTGTGTAGATAAGTCACGCAAAGACACAAGCACATCCCAACATACAGTACATACACAAACTCATGTAACATATGCTGATTATGTTTTTGTTCTCTTGCTTGTTTCTGTTTGTCAGAATAATGAAACTGCTTCTGTTTGAGGCTATTTCCTGAAATCAATATCCCTTGCATCAGCAAACAATCCCTTTAAAGTAACACACTTGAACAAATGGAATGTGAATACATGACAAACTACAGCAGAATAAACACGTCTGACACACTTACTGAAGTACACTTTGTTATCACATATTGCCTTGCATCTTTCAGCCCTTGAACTGTGTAGCGCATACAAGCCGTCAGAACAGGTAGGTCATTATGTTGTGTGTCTGAATCCTACTGGGTACAATGTAGGCGAGAGATTTTCGGTTTCTCCCGCACTCAAATTACAGTGCATTGTGCATATTCTCTCAAGGTCATGCTTTGTTCCTGGTTTACTTCAGTTTATAGCCAACAGCACGGAAAATGAAGGAGCTATCAGGTGTATTTGGTTTGTTGCTGAGTCTCGAGTGCTCCTGAGAAATCACCAGGAAGGAACACAAGCAGTTTTTGCCAACTGGGCCTTAGGATGGATGATTTAGTAGACTCTCCGCTCTCAGTCATTATCTCCAATACCAAATCTCATAAAAAATGCTGTTGGTTTCACGGAGGGATGCATCCTGACACTCGTCTCCAGGGCTTCAATAAAAAGCTGCAAACACTCCCAGTCTTACACTTCCAATAACCGTATGAGGCACAGGAAGTCCTTAGGGCAACAGGTTAGTGGAGTACAAATGTGTGTGCGATTTGTAGTGTGTTGAGCATGTTGAAATCTTATGCAAGCAAGCTGGACAGGTATGTACACTGTGATTATCCGAGGCTTTGGGTAGTGCCCTCGGCAGTGACAGTACTCCATTGATTTCTGTAATCACTTTGAGGTAATTATGCAGGAATACGCTGAATGAGCTCCTCGGGGGACAACGCAGAATACTTTCTGTAGTGCGACTGTGTGATCGCAGCTCCCCAGTGACACCCGCCATGCTCTGCAGCAACCCTCTGCCACAGAAAAGCTCCGACTCGACACATTAAATATGGGCATTGAGGGATGGATCTTAATGCAACAGAGCAGCATCAAATACAGAAGGGCCCGCATACATTACTGCACGCTTTAAAGTTTACTTTGTGCACGTCTCGCTAACCCTCTTCTTTTAAGTCAGGGGAACGACTTTGGTACAGATAGTACACACTCAGCCTGGGGTTTGGGGGGGTGCTGTCAGGCTGCAATTACATTGACAAGTTTTATTTCAATGATCCTGGAACGCAGAAATTAAATAAGGAGGGAAAGCAGCATGCAAAATGTTGTCAAGCTTTGGTGGAGGCGGTGAAGCTAATGAATACAGTTGGCATCCATCTAAGAAAGGGAAAGGGACAAAAATACAGCAAGCCAATTTGTATAAGCTGATTCACGACTTTGTTGTAAGAGGTTAAATGACGTTCGCTAAGCCCCGACCCCGAAGAAGTAATTGTCCAATCATAGCTTAGCAACAGAGGCCAAGGAGCAATTCACAGAGTTTGTCATGTTATGGGATACGTTAAAAAGCCCAATTCATGACTAGCACATCCACTGTGCAGTGTTTCCCCACTGTGTGGATGCTATCAGAGTAATCAGAGAGAGGCCGAGAGGCTGATTTTATCTACGTCTATCTGATATCAAGGACCCAATGTTTAAATAATTACTAAGAATTTCGAGTGAGTAAATTTGCCACTGTTATCATTGTAAACTGCATATGTGTCGTGTGAGAATGGAAAGCTTAGCAACAGTAAGTAGCTAGCTAGCATAAGCTACTGCCAAGGCTCAAATCGTGAGTTGTCTGAAAACTCAGCCTCGAGGTGACTTTTTAATGTTTCCAGGTTATTTGTTTCAAAATGAGCACCTTGCAAAAGGGGTCTTACATATGAAAAAGATGGCAATAATGTGCTAAATGACTAAGACTGAAGCTAAGACTTGCTACGTTGATGATGATTTCTTCACGTAGAAGAAATAAAAGTAAAATAACTAAAGAAACACCATTGAAAGATACAGATAGGACATTATTAAATATATAACAGCAACTATCACAGAGGAGCATGCACATGGTTTTGTAAATTAATAATAATAATGCAAATCATAATCATGATGTAATAATAATAATGATAGATGTGTGCTGACAGGGCTTGACAGAGCATTTCGAGCGCGTGAGACGAACGGTTTCCGCTCAGTAAGCAGAGGTGATTTTGAGATGGGGACTGAGGCTGTTCCACCCAAGCTGTCACAGGAAGCTGGCAGCATCAGTTCCACTGACACATCTGAAATTGGCTTTGGTCTACCTGTGTGTAGACGCCGGCATCCACGTCGACCTTTTGCTGCACTGATCAGCTAGAAGAAAAGGCACAAAGTAGTAAAGGACAGGAAGGGCGATGACTTGTCGCGGAAAACAACATGCTTTGTCATGGTGGTTCGCCTTAAAGAAACATTGTATGTCATGTTAAAGTGTAATATTACTGCTATAAATAAGATGAACAGAAGTAATTATAATCCACATCCTATTTCAGTAGCTGTTTTGTTCATTCTTGTGATTTTCATATGGAAATGCATACCTCCTTTATACATGTATATATATTTTATAATCTCCTATGTGTATCTTTCACGTGCTTTCAAAAGAATCCCCATGTAACTCATTTGCATAGGCTTTCTTGAATATCCCAGTCATACTTAAGCTCCCTCCGTTTATCATGGTCCAAACACTTTATTTCCCTTTTGTTCAAAACACTTAGGTTCAAGATTTACACCTACAGTGTTTGAAAATGCCAAGGACGAAGCTCACTAGTTAAATTTCAAACACTAAATCAGATGCCATGATTTGCGCATGCATGCCATCCTCCTCGACAGGGCTTACGTGTTTGTACTTCTTAAATCAAAAGGCTTTCTAGTAGCTAATGTGATTTTCCCTGCATTTGTGTGTTGGCTGTAGCTCTTACGTGACTCTGTCAGATAGCGGGATCATTGTAAATTCCCGAGGGTGTTTTTGGACCACTGTTGTTCTTAAGAGGCTCTAAATAACATACAGCCCCCAGAGCTGTGCTTATGCCATGCCTGCCTATGTACTGATATTATAAGTGATGCAGTGCTCGCAAACTAAGTGGACTTGCCACTCAAAATGATGGTGATGTTACAGTACATCTGCTCATGAAAGTTTAATGTGTAACCTGCTTTTAGGCATGTTTGCTGTTGTGTTATGCATACATCTATTGCAAAGTCTAGAGTGTGTATATTGCTAAAAAAGCTTTGGGAAACACTGACACAAGGTGTGTTTGTTGCACATTTTCCATCTGGAAGGGGGCGATAGCTTCAGACCTCTGAATGTTTCTCACATATTTGGCTGAGCTTTGGTGGACACGGTGTTCTTAGGGACTAATTCACTTCATATATTTTAGGATCTGGGACTAATCACATGGGGTTTTGCATTTTTATTATGTTTTTTTGGACTGGGTTCATAACTATTTTGCTGTATTTACATGCTGAGAGGGAAGTCTGTGTATCATGTAGGTTTGTGTAAGACAACCTTTAGTTCCCTGATTTCATTACACTGGCACATCAACACAATAAATGCTGACATCATACTAGTTGAGATCATTTAGTCTTAATTATTTTTGTCATTACAGGGCATTGCATCTATGGAGGAAATGATTCCCTTTAGAAAAGCTTGGTTTGCACAGACCTGCTTGTCATTAATGATTTATATATATTATACTATATGTATAGATTTTATTATTTCAGTCAAACCTAACAAGTGTATTTAATGTAAGAGCCACAGCCACATACACACAATAGATGGCTATACAGTGAGAGAATATTAGCTAAAAGTAAAACTGATAGCAGGACACATCAGTAGGTTCATATCAGCAGAAACTTAAGACTGTAGAACCTTGAAAGAGATACTGTGTACTGCTGAGGTGGCACAGGTCGCACAAGGTACCCTGCGTTGCTGGAACAACTGAAATGGACTTGGGGCACCCACAGAAAGAAATGCACTGTTGGCAAAAGCCCCGTGACGTTGATGAATGTTGTCCTCCGAGTGTTAGGTAATATTCTCTGATGAGATGCAGGGTGTGCTCCGGCCCACAAGGTTGCGAGTACAGCGAAAAAGTGATGACGTGAGGGTGTCAGAGCCAGTACAGCAAGGCCACAGGAGGAGGATGGAGGAGTCACGAGAGCAGTGATAGAAACGTTTTATGCCATCACACCTGGACACCAGACATGAAGTAACACCTAAAGTGGATCTTTTTCCTTGGGCAGATCCATTTCAGGTGTTCATCCTCCACTGAACTTCACGCTCCAACCCATTTGAACATGTTTTTGGGTGAGTAAACAAACCAAGAGTACATATACCGGTGATTTCTTATTGTGGCACATTTCCTAACACTGATGTTGATGTTATCTGGCTACAGACTTGGACAACAAACAATAAGATAAGCTCCTTATACTCCACAGTGTGGTTGCATTCCCCTATGAATTCTTGCAGCAGTGTTCCTGTCTTAATTAATTCCTTGTTCTGCCTTCTTGGAGTTTGTGCAAGCAAAATTTGACAAATCCATTGTGTAAGGTGTTATGCACTGATTAAAACAACCAGTGACAATAAATTAACCAGTGTTATTCCCCAAATCTGCATTTTGACGCAAGCAATGTCAGAACAACAGCCTAACTCTTCATTTGATGTCTGTTATGATTTGAGCATCTGCCAAATGTTCCTTTCAATTTTATGTAGCAGATTAAATTGCGATTTATCTACAAATAACAAAAATCTGAGTAGAATTCATTATGAATCACTATTGTCTCGCTCTGGCCCAAAGTTGCCTGGCAAGCAAAGCAATTTCCCCAAAGGCAGGACCGCTGTTTGAACGTTCATCTCAAGCTGTGGGTCAATATCAGGGTGGTTTTATTGAGCGTGACCAGCGAATCCCCCAAAATAGGCTTTGAGGGAAAACAACTAAACGGATTATAAAGGCAACTTTTGTAGACCTAAAAAATAAAATTTCTGCTTATCTGCCAAAAGAGTTGGGTTATGACCTGTACAATCCTCAGAAATTACTTTAATAACTATCAATTCTTGGAATAAGATGAATGATTAATTTCTATGTAGTATTTTATTAGGAGAAAAAATATATTTTATTCTATACTGTATTATATTATACTATACCATATTATATATGATATTATATTGCTGTACTATACTATATATTATGTTATACTATATTATTACCCCATTCTACTATACTATGCTATACTGTAGTATATTATGTTACATTATCTGTACTTATTTCTGTCTTTTTGCTACTGCAACAACTGAATTTTCTCTCTGGGGATCAATAAAGGCTTATCTTATCTTATATGCAGTGGATAAACTATAAATTAAAAAAAACACAAGACCAGGTGTTTGTTACTAGAAAGCCCTTTTGCCATGGCTGCTCTCTGTGAGATACAAAATGTTGAGAGAGTCACAAGGTGCTTCAGTGCCTTCTTGTGGCCACTTTCCTTTTCTTCCTCTTTCTCCAGGGTTCCTGCTCACTAGTGTATCACTGTCGGTATATAGCCACCAAACACTGATAATTAAATACATTGAGAAATACTATGTAACATACTGTTAAAGGTTATTTTTTAGGAAAACAGGCAAATCCAATGGGTGTTTTTTCTGTAATGCCCATGATTTACTCTGCGATTAAAGATAAAGCCTCTTATCTCAATGCAAAGTCCTCCAAACAGCTTCATGAGCTATAGGGGATGTTTACAGCATGACAAGTTATGCAAACATGAAAAATGACCCCTACCATTTCCAGCAATCACTATTAAGCTGTGTTTCCTCTGTGTCATTTTTTTTTTTCTACAATTGCTTTCACGTGAGCTTAAGAGAAAATTACCTCTCCGGTTCCAGACAAGGGGAGACCATTCGTCTTACTAATACCAGAGGTGACTGATCATGAAGTGTGGAGACTCTAGTGAAAAAGTTGGGACCTAATAGTATCAATCATCATCATGCCTGCAAATGGAGATCTCTCATCACACACCACACAAAGTAGGAGAGACAAACGAAACCTCTCACCTCAGCTACTACTAACTGCGCTCATTAGTCAGATATGTTGGTCATTATTTAACACAGCACCTCGAGGATTGTTGCAGTGGGAAAATAACATTCATCAACCCCGTGCAGATCTGACACATTCAATCACAGAGTGTTTGAGTGAGTAAAGGGAGTTGTATTTGATTAAGATGACAGCATAATGAAGTGAGGTGCAACATACTTGACCTTTCACATTCATTCCACTTTGGTGGAGTGTGTGTTAGGGCTGAATTAATCTGGTTACCATACTAACTACACTACTGGTTTTATCCTTCTTTTTACATAACAAGACTAGTCTGCAGACATGCTACTGTAGCAGCTCTTTGAGGCTGTACTTAGGTACAGCAGTGCTTTTGAGCTGAATGCTAATGTCAGCATGCTAATATGCTCACAATGACAATGCTAACATGCTGATGTTGAGCAGGTGTAATGTTTACCATGTTCACCATCTTAGTTTAGCGTGTTAGCATTTGCTAATTAGCACAAAACACAAAGCTTAATGGAAATCCATCCGATTGTTGTTGAGACATTTAAGTCCGGACCAAAGTGGCGGATCAACCGACGGACAGACCAGTGCTGCAGTGTGGCTAAAAAACAACTGAGCATCTCTTTCTCTTAATGCATAATGTACAACACTTTATTCCCTGTTTGTAAGAGAACTGCACATGCTTCACGTCTTCCCCTCCAAAAGGTCAGTATTCTTGTGCAAAAGCCAATGGTCAGTGAGGTCAGAAATATTTAGTCAAGGGTCATTGCCATAGTAACAGCAGAGGTAAATCTCATCCATTTAATATGCTCCATAAAACCAGATCCTGGCAGTAACATAAACCATGACACCAGAGAGAATCAGTAAAATACAGAGTAGTAGAGTACCAAAAGCAAATAAACAATATTATGGTGCCATTAGAGAAGATGGAAATGTCATACTGTACAAAGACAATAGTGATGAAAGCTTGCAGCCTGTGTGGTACAGTAGTTAAGCCGAATGAAAATGTTATGACTCAGCGACATCCGGATGATTTGGCAGGTGTCCGAGGAAAGGCCCAAGTATCAGTGTGGCAGACTGCCCACATATCTGTCTTAATTTGCTTTTGCGACAGGTGCAAGTATGTGGAAATGTTATCCCAGCCACAGTGACTGCCATCATCTTTAATGGGTGTCACACACAGGTGGCCCCACAACAGAGATGTGATTAAAAAGGCAATCATACCCTAACACAAAGCTGGCTCTGTTGAATGTGTGTAATAGTAGAAGTAGAAGCAGCTACTTTATTGTCCTCATGAGTTAATCTAGATTGTGGTATGCAACATGAAATGATAAAAACAGAAAAGAACACAAAAACTGGAGGACAAATAGAAGTAAATAAAGCAGAACATATATCAGTAGACAACAGACATACAGTGTGTGTTTATTTTTTAATGTGACACTCGAGTGGCTGATGCTGCATTTCTGGTTTCCCAAGCTGCTGCATCATAGATCTACAGCAATGACCTCATATGACCCCCCAAACAGTCTCTGTTTAATTTTTCATTTCAGTCAGAGCTGTAAGCCGGCAATGAAGAACTCAATGTGGCACTTCACAGTAACAAGTCAGACACAAGCGATGAGTAATGGTCCCCTGTGAGTCTCCCAATGTCAAAAGTCTAAACAACAAACTACTATGACATAGATGCAACTAACCACTGGGTTTTCAATAATTCATAGCCTGGTAGAGAGCGTTTATAGAGGAAATAAACAGTGCATGGTTGGGTGCAATTTACAGAAAATATCACTGGCACTTCAGATCCATACACAGATGAAGCACCACAACACTAGATTTGCCATCAAAACACACAACTGCAGGTGTTTGGTGTTTGTATCCATGACATCCATGAACGCCTCGGTGTGCCAGTTCACACATAATGAGGGAGGCTTTCTTTGCGTGTCTCTCTCTTTGGTTTCCTCTCTCTCTCTGTCTATCCCTCTTAATAGCGGTTCAGATCAATAGCGTTAGCCTCAGGCACAGACCTTTGCACTGAAACCAATTGTTCCAGGAACTCTGTACAAGCAGAGGCTGTTTTCTGTGAAGCCTGTCTGATTTTTGCATCCTACGAAATGTGCTGGATTTGACATTTGCTTTAGTAAACATGTTTATTTTCCTTAATGCCACAATCACATCATGGATACACGATGTCTACAATAACAGCAAGCTAGTTAGATATAGCACATAGACTTTGGGGGCAAGACTTAGATTAGCCTCACTTTCTTGCGAGGGTTAGATGAGAAGGTCGATACCTTTCTCACGTCTGCAAAGTAAATACGAGGCTACAGTTAGCAGTCGGTTAGCTTAGCCAAGAAATGGTCATTTTTACACTTCAGTTTTTCATTCAATATTTAGATGGTCAACTTAGCTCAGCACAAAGACTGGGAATGAGAATAAAACCACAACTTGTCTTCTTTAAACTTCATTTTTTGCACAGATTAATCAAACAAGATATAACATGTTAATTAATGAGCTTTGGAGGTGCTGTTAGGTGGATTTTGTTACCTTTTGACAGAGCTAGGCCAGCTGTTTCCCCTGTTTCTAGTCTTTATGCTAAGCTAAGCTAACTGCCTGCTGGCTCCAGCTCCATGTTAACCGTACAGACATGAGTGAGTGAATCTTCTCATTTAACTCTCAGCAAGAAAGCAAATAAGCGTATTTCCCAAAGTGTCAAACATTTCCTTTAAAATTTGGCCCAGAAAATAGAGCTTGGTGCTTAGATAACCAGGCAACCCTTTTTGAACCCACAGTCAACTGCAGCAGGATCAGAAAGCAGTTTGGACTGTACCTGCCTACCAAACATCTGCTCTGAGACCAGACAGCCACAGGACGTTACTGTGAGGGTAATACAAACTAGCGATCCGTGTGAAATAGTGGAAAGTGCTTCTACAGCGTACTGGATAATGTGCTGACTCATGCCACCACTCTCACTCTCTGGCAAACACACACTGAGTAACTTGTGCGAGGAAGTGAGAGAGAAATAGTGGCGAGTAATTTATTTTTTGACACAAAGAACACTCACCATCCAGTTATCCAAAATTAGAGATTATGTAAAGAACAGCAAAGGACATGGAGACCCCCTGGGAGCAGACAAGATTGAATGTACTGTACTGTGAGTGGCGATGTGGCATGTCAGTGGGTCAATTTACTTTTAAATTTAGCAATTTAGCTAGTGTATTTTTTTTTTTGAACTTCATTTTTATTCAGAAATGCAAACAGTACAAAATACAGTCAGCAAACTTAAATTGACATTTCCATTTTTTCTTCCCCCCCTCCCCCCTCCCCATCACAAACAAACAAACAACCACCCACCTGAACCTTGAGAGCACCCATATGAGAGGTCACCTTTTGCCACAGACACCGCCACCTTGCACCACCCGGCCACATAAGCTTGTGCCGGTCCAGAAATAGTTTGCTAGGCCCATTGTAGTCCACATTAGTGAATATCTTAAGTTGTTACAGGGAATCAGGCAAAGTATCAAGGTTATTCAAATACTTCAAAACCGGGTTCCAGATAGAAAAAAATGTATCGCTAGACCCCCTAAGTGAATACTTAATCTTCTCTAATCGCAAGAAAAGCATCAAGTCACTCAGCCACATAGAGACTTTAGGTGGATGTTTCGATTTCCAGTGTAACAGAATTACCATGTCAGCAGCATTGTAATGTTGTGGCTGGTTGAGGTGGAGCTACTTCATATATTCTTGGGTAGATTAATCTATAAAATGCATCATATTAGCTGCTGATCGAGGTTTTGTACGTAAAATCTGGACTTGTAGTAACTAAAGCTGTCAGATAATGTAGTGAAGTAAAATGTATACAATATTTATCTCTGAAATGTAGTGAAGTAGAAGTATAAAGCAGCAGAAAATGGAAATACTCAAGTAAAACCGTGACTTCAGGAATATTAGGGAATATTGCATTTGTTCTACTGTATATCATTGCACACTGAGGCAACACTGGACCATGCTGCAGGAAGGGCACCCCTGTCATACTTCTCACTGAGCTCTTGGAGCCACAGGACGAGCTGCAGCTTTGATATAAATGGATTTCTCCACACCCGTCTGGTCGTGATGCACCATTTAAAGGGGAGAATAAACCGGGGATCTTACTGGGCATCATGAGGCTATTATAACACTGTCACCCCTCGAAGCGTTACCCACTATCCAGTTCCCCTTCCTTACAGGGATCAAAAGAGTGGAAGAAGTAAAGAAGGTGAATAAGAGGGAGGAGGGTTAGTGCTGTAGCAGGGTTCACTTCCAGCAATGTAAATGCCTGACCATCTGTTATTTTGTTGCATCAACATACTCATAGTTCCTAATATGGTTTCTTTGGCATCGGTGTTCTGGATGGTTCTGGTTGATGTTTTTCTGATCATTACAAGCATAATTAACTTCTTTGGCCTAAAGTACTCGCCCAATGGGGTAATAAATGTGGAGTGTTAGGGGTTAGGAATAGAGAAGGCTTTGCCCTCATCAGTGTGGAGCAAGACCATGATTATCTCCCAGTCTTTTGGGGTATGCAAATTGAGCTCTAATATCTTTTAAGACAGAAGGTCATTGTAAATTATTTTTAAAAAGCATGTATGTTGATAGTGTACACACAAACACGTAATCAAGCTCCCTCCTGGGGAATTTCATTAGTTGGCTGTTTTCCTCCGATGAGAAGACTAAAGACGGACTGTGTCATTGGCTTCCTAGGCTGAATAGTTTGCGGACCCAGCTGGTCACTCACAAGGGAGAGAATTAAAGGCTAAAAATGGAAGTAATTTTCTTCCAAGATTAGCCTGTGAGGAAACTAAGAAAGATGAGTTTAATGAAGCTTTATGTCACTAAATTTACCCATTCAGTGGTTTGGCTGTGGATTCTCTCTTAATTGTTATTTGGTGTTAAAGTCTTTTAAGTTTTGATTAACATACAGGCTTGCAATTACTGCAGAAAAAGAAAGAAAAACACACACATACACATTTCCTGTATAGTGCAGAAATGACCCACAGAAAACACATTAATACTGTGCTGATAAAAACATTGCTATAAGCCCTTTATAGCCATTTATGTCTTTGGACAAACTGAAAGGATGGAGAAAATGTAAAGCACTATGCTGTTTAGAGATTCTCCCATTGTTTACTAAAGAGAGCCATCTACTGGAGAACTACCGATATTAAACTATATTCAAAAAAATGTTAATTTGCATGTTTGTATAAATTGTATTTCTATTTATAATTCTTCATAGAAAAATCACTGTAGGAGCATTAAGTTAATACTTTCTGCAACACCAGGGACAGAACGTACAGTGCTTACAGTCAAGGCTGTATGGTCCTTGCCCCCAAAATCCATACTCTTTGTTTCGCCATTACTCTGACAAAAACATTTGGCTTTATGTTCTTGCGAGTCCATTAAGTAGCCCACAATACCCTTGGCTCCTGGTTTTTCTAATAAAATGAAGAATGAAGGATTGGCAATTTGCAACAGCTGATGTGACAGCAAACAGTAGTATGAAGGTCATGGCGATGGAAATGTGTTGTAAGACACTTGTAACCTGAAAGTCCTACATGGTACACATCATTCAGTCCCAGTAATGGCCAATATCATGTAATCTGTCAGTGTATTAAGTGCCCAAGTCAGCAATCCAATGTACTGCTGCTGTATATGGCTTTCATCCACATGGCCATTCAACAGCCACATGGCCATCCAACAGCCCTGACATGGATGGAGTAGGAGAGCACAAGGCCGGTAAAATGTAAAAACAATGTGACAACACGTGGAGTCCTTATGATTCAGACAGTGTCTCTCTCCCCATCACAGTTTTTTTTTTTGCCTCAATTCAATTGTGAAGCTTGTGACAAAAAACAATTCATCACACATACTGTTGCCCCTCTTTTTCCCTCTGGCTCATTTCCCCAAATGATTTTGGATCTAGTGCCAATGTAGCTGGGGATGTGTTTGGAAAAATAAGCATCTTTTCAAGGTGATGACGACCCTCACAGAGGAAAGGAAGGGAAGCCTCTGAAATCCTATTACCCGCGGGCCTGGCATATTTTATTGCCATCAGCAGCGCTGGCCCATCAGCAGCACAGCAACTGTTTCCAACAATTGCTCCCACACTAATTCTATCGCTGTTGCCAGACTTGCCCAGGGTATGGACATTAAACTCAATTTTCATCTAAAAGTGATTGCATACAATGCAACTGAGGTAATGTGGGTGTTCAGGTGTAAATGCCATGATAAGAGGAAACAAAACTGGATTTGCGTGAATCGTACAAAAGCAATAAAACTTTGATTCTATTTACACATGTACTGTAAAGCATGCCCTAATTTTAGTTCCATTTTGTAAAAGCACAGTGGCAAATTTCCATCAAATTAAGAATAAGTGAGTTAAAACTGTTAATTAAAGGGTAGATGCATTAAAAATCTATGTACAACAAAGGAAAATGGCAAATACAGCAAATACATATCACTCTGATAAGAATGATTAATAATTAATATTAAAGTAATTTGGATACTTTAACGTAAAAGGAATCTGCTAAATGATGAATGCAGCTATGACTGAGGATGACAAAATACTATGGAGTCTCCTTAAGGTGCTGTGGGCCAAATTTAAGAAAGCATCCGTGATGGATGCATGTTCTCGACAACCTACTCCTACAATCATCTGTCCTCCGACATGCGCACACGGTTTTTATATGCAAAGTGACCCCCAATGTAAATGGACCATCATTCTGTGCGCTAGTAAAATAAAGTGCATAAAGTGCATGTAAATATTATTTTTGAGTTATTAGTGGAGTGGTAAAACAGTATCAGGCTGGGCCATATGACAGACTGCAATGACCTGAATCACCTCTAAGCTCTATTTAAATATAGAGTAGAAAATAGATTACATAATCAACGTGCATTCTGCTAGGGATAGAGAGGGTCTATTCAGTTGTCTCCATGATGAAGATCCACATCTGCATGAGTATGTTTGTGACTTAAAGTCCCACAGAGTGGTTGTCTCAGATGTATTAATTACTGTTCCTAGCTGCATGTCACTGCATCACATAGATGTGAAAACTTGTGCCTTCAATTGTAATAAAACATTTCATAAAACTATTTGTTAAATAAATGTATTTGAATATTTGTTTTAATAACTAGGAGTCAAAACCCCTTTGACCAACAAGTTTGTATTTTCTTACAGAATATTTACAAACACACATGCTGTGTGCAAACATATGGAGTGTGCCACCAGAATAATTAGAGACTGTTTCATTACAATATTATTATAAACAATAAATTAACTGATTCCAAACTATCAATAAATTATCCAGAATTAGGCAAATCAAAAAAGTTGAAGTAATTATAATATGAAGTGGTAATTAAATGTTCCAATTAACATTTCTATTCCCATCCTTCTCCCTTTAAGATGTGAAAATGTTACATTAATTAGTTAATAAAACAGATGTACAATGATTTTGCAAAATAAAGATAGAGTGGGTAAACCTTAAGTGTAAAAAGCAAGAAACAAATTATGGGATAAAATATAACAGGAAGACATATTTGTAATTTGGAATAAAAAGTTCAGAAAAATTTCAAAGCAGATCATAAATTATTTTAGAAATCTATTTAAAAATGCATTAATTTATTCAGCATTTAAAGACAAAATAATGAAAAGGTATTATTACTCTGGCAAATAGGTTTTTGAACTGCAACATTTTCTGTATATACAAATAAATCTCTATAAACTGTTGTTTTAAAAGAATCCATGAACTTGTTCCAGACATACTGCAGGTCAGTAATCTCTACTGAAATGCTTGTTGACTTTGCAAACTCTTACATAGACAACTAAGCTTATGAGAAAAAACTGCTTTTGTTCCTTCATCCATACAAGTTTCATCTTCACCTGACCATCTGAGTCCAGATAGTGGATCAGGAAGTGCTCACCGTCATAGTCATAGGAGACAGGCGTCTTCTCCAGCTCCATGGAAACAGGAGAGCTGACACACCAGAAGGGCTTCTTGAATTCATCCAGTAGAGTCAGACTCATGATGCAGCAATTCTGGGAAAAAAGTGGCAAGACCTCCTTATTGACGTTGTTGTGATTTAAGTTGGGTTCCATTAAGTAAATATACTACAGTGTGCCAACTTCTTTACAAATCTTAATCCAGGAACACATCTATTATGCTAGAAGTCAAAACTGTCAAACTTCATGATAAAAAGAGAGATTTCAACTGTATTCTCCTTAGTCCGGAGATAAGAGGGAGTGATTCTAAAATTAACTTTTTAATAGACCTGTGAACATAAAAATAGCACTTTTTGTTTTTTTTACCACATGTCAGTAACATACTTAAGATGCTTTGGGCATGCATTTCTTTCTTCCCACATAACACATAGTGGAACAGCGTGCAAGAAGCCAACAGCACATGTTGTACCTCCACTGTGCCCTGCAGGGCCTCACACCTCCAGGGCAGGGTGATGTTGCCTGTCAGAGGTGTGTGCTGAGACAAGTCTGTCCTGCTAATGGCGCTCAGCTGGATCAGGCCGTCACAGATCTGAGCTGGTCAAAGACAACAACACACAACATGTGAGTCTTTACACTGTAAAAATGAGCATTTTAGTGTTAGGTCCATTGATTACTTAACGCTAAAAGTGTCAAAGTCATGTCACAAACATAGTATTCTGCAGGTCTCATAAAATCACATGAGACGGTTAAAAATATTATGATGTTACCTGAATTTAAATCTACGAGCAATATAAAGACACAAGTTATTTCTTAGTGTACATAGCTAATAAAGGTTATTTAAAATTTCAAAGATTCAAAGGTTTTATTGGTCATACACTATGTGCAGTAAAATGCAAGGTGGCACACTCTAGAGACTATGCTAAAAAGGTAAGTGTGCAATAAATAATCATATCTAGAATGAGAGACAATAAGAATTAGAAATATAAATATAAAAGGATAAAGTACATATAGGAGTGTGTATCAGCCTGGTGTGTAGGTGGGATGTTGAATTTGTCAGTATATAACAATGTAAAATGTACATATGTCTCATTTGTACAGTAAGGCAAACTATAGAATTAAATCTTGTACAGTACAGTTTTGAGGCTGTCTGTGTTGGACTTGTGGCTATAGAGGTATCATAATTATAAATATGTAGTACAAGATTAAAAAAGACATGAGTAAGCAAACTGATTGTTGACATTTTACATTAACCTCGCTCTGTATTCCTCTAAAAGTGACCATGCATGTGAATCACACCTGCTCTAATTAGAATACGAGTATAAATAAGTTACTTCTCCGGCAGAAGAGCTGGGAGAAGCTTCCGGACATGATCTCGCACACAGTGTCGTGGAGAACAATGTGTAGCTGGTAACCATGGAGACCGTATTCAGGGTCTATATCATCAAAAGGAGGTCTGACCGTTGGCTCCATGTAGGGGCTGGAGGAAGAAAAAAACGTAAAAAGGTAAATGAATCTAAGACTGTAGTGAGTGTAGAGAACATTAAGAAGAAGATATTTCATTAAGAAGGCTGAATTTCAGAGCTTTATTACTTTTGTGGACTGTAATCATAATGTGCTATAACACTGTGCTCTCACAAGAAACCAGGAGAGGGGGCTATGTCCCCACTATGCTGAAGTGCAAGACTCACAATAGGATGATATTTTCAGATGGAAAATAGAATGTGAAAAGTGTATGGTTTGGCCCAGTGGTTCCCAACCTTTTTTGGGGGCTTGCGACCCTTTAAAATAATGTCTATTTGTGACCCCTCAGCACAGGTTATGCCCGAGTGTGGGCCGAGTGTGAGCAGTTCAACCAAAGAGAGATTTTTCTCTCTCAAACTGTTTAATTGGCAGGATTTTTAGAGGCCTAAGAGGTGACGGTATCCAGTATTTCAGAAAAACAGCAAAATCAGAAAGAATAGACATTGTTTTTTGTTTAATAGAAGTATCTGTTGACCCCTCATTTTTTTCCTGTGGCCCTTTGAGGGGTCCTGACCCCCAGGTTGGGAACCACTGATGTAGCCCACTGGTTTTTAATCAATACATTTAATTCAAACTTAACACTACGGAAGCAAATTTCTCTAATTAATAACCCCCTTCTCTCTTTTACGGTCTGCTAATGAGTGAATTCAATTGCTTGGAATTAACACCTGCACTGTGTTGTATCCTGATGGCAAATGATTAACAAAAATCACTGGTGTAACTGCTGCTGACACATTACGAGAAGAGCATTCTATATAAAAACGTGGTATAGTCACATTATCCGCTGTGGCGGTGAAATACAGGTGCCAGTGATGCTGATGCCTCAAATCCCCCCCTGCTGTGCATCATAGACAGGTCACATCAGGAGCAACAAATGAATCCTGTAGTTCTTGCATCCTTTGAATTTGAGCCCTAATCATCTGATGGTGATACACTGCACACCATGTAAGTGTGTGCATAAAAAAGGTGCCTTTTCAAGCGCAACCTACCAAACAGAAGATCCCTGGATGCTTCTTTCCACCAGCCTGTGAAAGTGGAGGGTGAACATGACAAAGGCAACGGAGCACTGGTCCTGCGAAGAGAACCATCACTTGAATTCCTCGTTAATTCTCCTGCTAAATCAGTCATTTTAAGTTAAAAAAAGTACAGCTACAGTTTTCAGCTAAAATGAATGAGTAATAATTAAAAAATGCCATAGCTGCCTGTGAAGTAATTACCCTCCAGACACCGATGATGATGCCAGGCTGTAGCAGCTTCAGTTCAACCAGTCTGTCGTGGCCAATGACCTGCGCGCTTTTAGTTACAGTCTGCATGTCCAACTTTGACATGAGAGACCTCCAGCCAGGTCTGACAGAGCAAGCAAAGAAAACAGTAGGTTTTACTGAGAGAGAAGAGGAAACAGAGACATAGAGGGAGAGAGAAAGTGGAGATGGACACCGGCTGTCTTACTTCTTTAGGCCTGGGCAGTTGAGGGCTATCCTCCTGACACCGTGGAGTTGAAGGGTGGAAATCTGCCCATAGCTGGGCAGGCAGCCTCCTCCGCTCCAGCACAGAGTCACAGAAGTCTCGCAGAACTGGGACCAGCTCAGCTCATATGTGCCCTCATGCCCTGACTTATCAGAGACCGTCAGCTCCCAGGTGACGTGCAAGTTTCTAGAATAAGATAACACATTGCAGGATTATAGCAAAAATATATGAAGAATATTTGGTGTTTTGCAATAAAAGCATGTACAGTTGTTAATATGCAGTATAGTAAGGTGGGGGAGAGAGGGGCTGAAATTAACAGGTTCCCTACTTTATAAAGTGGGAAATAACTCACTTAATATTCCTGATATCCTGATAGCCACATGAAAAAACCAGTGAATTGCAATTGCAAAAATCTAAAGTTTTTGAAGTTAATACAATGCAAATAATTGGGCAGTGTTGGGTAAAGCTGACTCTTGCTCTTTAAATCAGGCAAGCTATGGGTTTAATTGCTATTATGTTTCTTTTGACAGCAGTAGGGAGTAGCATGACTCCAGTTAAGCTGTTCTTGCTAATGTAATGATATGCAACGGATGAAATGAAACCGCAGCTGTTGTGATAAATCTCTTGATCCAATTCTGTCTAAACTGTGATTCAGGGCTGCCCCTACTGTGATGCAGGCGGTGTCTCGCTGAGGCACCATCCAATATCAATTAAGTGGAGGAACAAAGCTAAAAACTGGAGCAGCCCAGGAGGCCCCAGATGACCCAGGGGATTTCACTCTGCACTGTCTGTATGTGTGATGTCTTGTGAAATGATTATTACCAAGGTAAATCGCATGCTCCTCAGTGTCTCTAACAGACAAACCCCCCACAGGGAATTGTCTGAGCTGGTGGGAGGAGGGAGGAAGAGGAAGGTGTGTATGTGTGTGTGTTGTGGATGAGGAGTTGGGGGGGGGCTAGGTAATTTATTTCAACAATTCAGACAGCCTCTGCAAGGAACACAATTATTTCTACTTCCCCTCTGTACCACAGCGACTGCCACAGAACTCAAAATTGAGTGCTGCACAGCCTCTAATCAGAGGTTATAAAAACACAGCAGAAACGCAGTGGAGGCAGTGAGGGAGCTTTCCCCTGCGTGCTGGCATCCCCCTGAGCAGACATCGCGTTCAGACAGAGACCTCCTTTCTCACCTTTAATAAGAAAGTGTCATTAAGTGCGATATGAAAAACAAACCACGCTTTGTTTTTGATTGCCAGCGGCTTGAACTGTCCTCTAGTCTCTACCCTTGAACTTTTCTTGACAGCGAGGGTGGATCTCCAAAGTTTTACTGTTTGCTAACCGCAAATAGTGCACAGGTTCCCATGATGCTTCCAATTGTAAAACAGCTAAACATACCAAACAGATGGCAAACGGCAGATTACGGCGTGGTATACAAAGTATGATCAACACACCTACTTCTCACTGAAATAAGGAAAAGCAGCAAACTGTAAAATATAAAACTAACTGACACAAGGAGAAATAATCAGACCTTTTTCTCACCTCAGTAGCTAAGGGGCTCAAATGCTTGAAAATGCATGGTAAGCACTCGATTAGCTTAACTCACTTGTCAGGCTACTCAAGAGTCTGGTAAGTGAAATTAAGTGCCCGGTACATTAAACAAATCATATACCTCAGGTACTTCATCTAAGTGGTTTTCAAAAGCAGTTTTTTTTTTTTTTTTGCCTCGCTCCGTCTCTTACCTGAGGATCTGTTCTGTTTGGCTGGGCAGCCCAGTGTGACAACTGATGAGTCTGAGATGTCTTTTCCACTTGCTCATGTCACATGCGGCTACAGCCTTGAAGTGCAGCCACTTCCAGTAGCCCGCGGCCCGATCCTGCACCTCCACTGTGGCCATCTTCAGCAGCAGCTCGTCCATGCACTTAGGTCTCCTCTTTTTATTCTTGCCAAGCTCTGCTATGTATATCTTGTTCCACAGAGCGCTGCATTGATGGGATAGAAAGGTGAGAGACTGCTGTGAGTGAAAACGACTTAAAAAATGATTGAATGATATTAAATATGTCTGGTATTTTGTTACAGGTCTGCCATTCTAAGACGAAAGAAAAAGCCTCTGTTCTTTGTGTGTTGGTTGAGAAAAATGATGCATTCTGATAAAGGTTTCACTTCCTGTTAAAGTGTTACTCATAGGTTGAATTCCATGTTACATTTATACTTAAGGCTTCATGGAAATTGTTCTTTGAAAAGCTAATATATGATTTTTGCTTGTTTTACAAGCCATAAAAGCAGAAATTCAAAGGAAAAGTAGGCGTTTTGAACAATGCCCTAAAAAACAGTGCTTCACATGATGTCAAATAAGACAGTAGAGAGTCGGTTTCCCCTGAAGTGCAGTGTGCAGTAGCAGGTGGTAGTGAGTCTGAGCAGTTGTCGTATAGTCAGTCTGTCCTTTATTAGTAGTTTTAGTTTGTATTACACATTCTTCCATCATTGCGAATTATTGTGTTTGTGCAGGCTGCACAAATTACAACCTGTCAGAACATCAAGCTGATCCTAGTAATAAGTATTATCACTCTTGCCAGTTTTAGACATTCACTGCTAGTTTTGGTACTGCCTCATATGTGGTAGCAAACTTTACAACATTGCAGGGTGAAACAGTACAACGTTGGGTTTTGGTGACCCACCACGACACCTGTCCATCTGTCTCCTGGATCTTCTCACACCCCAACTCGATTTCTCACTGCTGCCCTTTCATTTCCTCTCATTCTTGTTTATTCCCAGCCCTTTGGATGCCTCAGAATTATAAGACTATAAGATACATATACATATACATATGGAGGTATATTTTCATCCTCAACAGTGACAAAATTAGCATTGGGATCCATAGTCAGCTCTTCTTTATGAAACATTAAGTCCAGTTTCTCAGTTTTCAAGTGGACGTTACATTACATTACAATACGAGCACAGATGTCACTACAGTGTATATATTGGTATACGTATATGTATATTATATTTAGATCCTACATCATTTTTCCACACATTATTCGTTGGGGACAGCCCCTAAATGTTGCTCTTTAAGTGAGCCATTTGTGATGAAGGATAAAGAGAGCTGTCACACTGTCACACAGCTGTCAACAAAAACTTAATCACATAATTTCTCTCTAAACTGAGTCCTAAAAACCTGATTTCATTTAAAAAAGTGAACCAATCTGCCAATGCAGTAAAGGGTTTCCACCTGTTTCCATTAGAGATCAACTTTTTCATGTATCATCAACAACAATTTTGATGTTATTATTTGAGTCACTTTTTAAACAAAAATGCCCAAAATTCACTGATTCCAGTTTCTCAAATGTGAATATATATATATGTTTTTTAATCTTCTACGGCAGTCAACTAAAGATCTTTTAGTTTTGCATTGCTGATCAAACAAAACAAGCTATTTTTATTGGTCAACTTGGAAATATTTCAGACCAAATGATTAATCAGTTAACCAAGAATATGATTGACAGATCAGTCTCTTGGAAAAATAATCGTTAGTTGCAGCCCTATAGTGTACTGGTAATTTTTTTCACCTTTTTAGAGAAAAAGAAGACTTCAAGTACAGACAAAATGTTGCATTAACAAGACCTGGCTGATACTTACTTGTCATTGGCAAGCTGATAGAAGAGCTTATTGACGTGGCTGATGCTGAAAAGAGCGGAGGCATCCAGGTATGACAGAATCCTAATCAGGATCTCAGATGGCAGTCTACGGAAAAGGTAATTAGACATCACTACACGGAAGTGACACCAGTGTTTTCATGCCACCTGTTGTTCAACATGCAGTTCTTTAGAGGCACCGGTGTATGAGACAAATGTGCTCTCGACAGGCTACTTGGCAGTCTTATCACACACTTCTGGCAACAAAATGAAATGACCCGTGTCAGTGTTCTCATTTAGCAGATTTGGTATAAAACAAACACAATATTAACTTCACTGTTTTGTAAAACATCACATTTTCATACAAATACACCTAAGAAAGCAGAGCAAGAAGCACTCATCCGTGTGAAATCTCCAGTAACCAGTGTTATATCTTTTAAACTTTCTTGTCTAACAATAAGTATGAGTATGTCTGAATATTAAAGCCAAAATCTGTAAACTGTAATGTTTTTGTTTTTATCATTATTACACCTATATGCATGGTTTAGTGTGCTAAAACACTAAAAACTGCCAATTTTTCTTGGTTGGAGACACTCTCCATATCTGTTACTTCGAAATATTGATCAGGTTTGTCTGGTTGCACCTGTCCTGGTTAATGATGCCAATGCGGTCCAATTAAAATCACTTCAGTAAGTGATATATTCATGACATGCTCACATTACCTGCCTGGTCAATCACTGACATTCCACTGCATACCAACAACCAGATGAAACAACTTCTAAAACGCAACCCTAAATGAATAAATCATCTTTGGTGCCGTTTTAAAGCGGGGAATGTTACATATTTTAGCTTTAAAATTCAAAATACTCAAATCTTTAACCTCTCACTGACATTTGGAGCTGTCAACACACAGAGGTTCTGTTTTAAGTTGTTTTTGGCATTTCTAAAAGTTTGGAAAAAGGAGGAGATGGCTAGGAATGTGTCAGTCACAAGTTGAACTCACAATATATTCACAACATTGCCAGTGAACTGGCACATACAGACGGTGCTAAGTTCGTCTTAAACCAGTGCACCATCGAATTATTTAGCGGTGATTATAAATACCCTGTTTAATTATATCTAAACTAGAGCTAAAGTGATTTATCAATTAATCGATTAGTGGATCAACCGAAAATTCATCAGAAACAATTCTGATCATTTATTAATTGTTTTAAATCAATCATTCGGCAACAAGACTAAGAGTCGACAACAATGCTAGCAGCTCTGAGAGACTGTACTTAGGCTGATATGTTCACTATGACTGCTACCATGCTGATTTTAAGTAGGTACAATGTTTACCATGTTCACCATCTTAGTTTAGCGTGTTGGCATGCTAACGTTTGATAATAGGCACTTAACACAAAGTAAAGTTGAGACTGACAGGAATGTCATATAGTTTTGTAGATGTCTAGTCATAAACCTAAAAGTGAACAAACTGAAATTCTGACCTGACGAAAAGTTGTCACAAGTCATCCTGGAGGGAATGTGAATGTCTGCGCAAAATGTCACGGTAATCCATCCGGTATTTGTCAGAACATTAAGCCAAAAATGACAACTTGCTGGTGGTGCTACAGGCAAAGTCATAGAAGCACGAAAGTCCTTCAGATTCACCCCGTGGGGACCATGAAAGTCTGTACAAAATTTTATGGCAATCCATCCAATAGTTGTTGAGCTATTTTAGACTGGATCCAAAGTGGTAGACCGACTGAAAGACCGACATTGCCATCCCAAGAGCCACGCCACTTGCACAGCTAAAAATGCCAAACTGGAACTGTGTTTTCAGTGTCTCAAAAGTGAGGATTTGCTGCTTTTGGTATTTGGTATGTCATTATATATTGAATATCTCTTGGTTTTAGAGTGCCGGTTGGACAAAGCAAGCTATCTCAACACTTCACTTTTGGCTTAGGGAAACGGTGACTGGCATTTTTCACTTTTTTTCTGACATTTTGTAAACTTAAGGGCTAATTGATTACCTGAAAAAATAATAACAATAATTGTTAGTTGCAGCCCTAATCCTCAAGTTCAAGTTCAAGTTTTATTTGTCACATATAATCATACAGGGTATAATCATAGTGAAATGTATGTTTATTAGCTCCTTCAATCGTGCAATAAAAAATACGTGTAAAATAGAAGAAGAAGAAAGAATGAAAATAAGTAATAAATTATAATGTTAACAATAGAAGCCCTAAGTAACTTTGAATAATACGTAACTAAAAATAGGGCAATTCTTAGGCAGTGTCCTCATTTAGGATCCTGGTGGCCTGAGGGTATAAGCTCTTCCTGAGCTCAGTGCTGGCCTGGTGTATCCGGTATCTTCTTCTCGACCACAGCAGGGAGAAAACGAACACCTGGCCCAGGCTCGTGGATGGAGCTCGACATGGTCTCTCAGGTCAAACATATTTACAATAATGTGCTGTGCATTTTAAGGGCAAGTGAGTGAGGTGTTTGCATTGTTTTAGACATATTCTTCCAGCAACTGTGACTGCTTTTTAATGAGTGAGAGAGAAAGTAATGCTTACTGGGGGTCTTGAGGCACAGTTTCTAAGATGTAAAATTGAAAAATGAATAACCTTGCTAAATATGAACATCTGCTTTAATAGCATTACACCATTGTTTAATGGCTTTACACATTTGTTTGGCAGTTCACACATAAGAAATAACACACAAAGACAAAGATACTTGATGAAAATAGCCAGTTAGGTATGTAGTGAGGAAAACAATTGTATGCTGACTTGCTACTGTGACCTGGTGTTTGATTGCTGTATTTATTGCCTACATTCAATGGGGAACAAATCAGATGGCTTAATTTGAACATATAGTGAAGTGTCTTCCACCTGTATTGATTTTCGCCGTGCTTTTATTGTGTTTTGCTGCAAACACGGTCTATAAATCCTTTTACTTACAGGGCAATAAAGCCTTGACTTGCCACAGTTTGTGAACAGTGTCTGGCTGAAGTGTTGAATGCCACGCAGGTGAAAATATGGGCATGTTCTGACAGATTACCTTTCCATAAAGTTGTGAGAGGACGCTGGAGATGATTTGTCAGCTCTCCTGGACGTCCTCACCGCCCGCACTCTGGAAGTGACCACTTTTGGTGCCGCCATTTGTTTCACTGGTCTTGACCCCTTTGAGACAAGATACAAGATCATTTATACTTGCTAGGAAGGCCGTGTAACGTTAACAGCCATGTTTGTTTGACAGCGTTTTACTTACAGGCCGCAGAGGATAACGTTAGGATACAAAATCGACTACCGTCACTATGTAAACTCCATAAACTAGCTAAATAAATAGCGTTTGTTCTCTGTTTTTGTAGCCAACTCTCTGTCAAAGACTGTGATAGAGATATGCGTTACATTTCTACACTGACCGCGTCCAGTCGCCATGGTGACGACCGGTCAAGTTCCTTCCACGCGCAGAAACAAATCTTCCGGTGTGGAGTGGCGGTATTTGCCTTCAAAATAAAAGCGGAAGAAACTGTTCATTTGATGAACATTTGATGAATATTTTAATGTATTTACAGTGTGAATTTAATCCAGTGGTGGAAAGAAACTAAGTACATTTCTCAAGTAAGTGTTTCCCTTTTCTGCTACTTTATACTTCTACTCAACTACATTTCAGAGGCAAATATTGTACTTTTTACTCCACTACATTTATTTGATAACTTTAGTTGTTATTTACTTTGCAGATTGAGATTAATAATACAAAATGTATTCAACAAATACATTTTGATGTAACATTATAGATTAAGATAAAACTTTATTGATCCCTGGGGGGAAGAAATCACAAGCTACCCAACAGATAAAGGAGTTGAAGTTAGCTCCAGCCTTACCAGCTGCAACATTAAAGTGATGCACACCTTAGTGCAACAATAATTCTAATTCAATACTATAATATTTATTATTCTGAAATTAGTATTTTCACTTTTGGTACTCTAAGTATATTTTGATGCTAATACTTTTATACTTTTACTTAAGTAAAGTTTTGAATGCAGAACTTTTACTTGTAACAGAGTATTTCTACAAGTACAACATCTGAGTACTTCTTCCACCTCTGATTTAATCAAATTAAAAAAACAGATTTAATTCAAATACCATTGGGCATAGTTTGCTCAAGTAGCCTATCTTCAATAACTGGCCTACGTCCTTCTGCACTGGTGGAAAGTAACTACATTTACTCAAGTACTGTACTTAAAGGAATAACAAGTAGGATTTGTCGGTTGTTGTTTGTAAACACAACATTCAGAGGTTGACGCCCAGAAACATCCGGAGCACAGCAAAATAAGAAAATACAGGCAGAGGGCGGGTCTCTGCAGATACAGACACCACCACACACTTCTAGTGGGTCATAAGTGATGATCTAGAGGGATTATTTTTGTAGGAGTCTATACATTGTTTGTTAGGAAAATCCTACTCGTTATACCTTTAAGTACAATTTCCCATCAGGATAGAAATGTTTCATCATAGTATAAAGGTGATCGCTCAGAACAACTTTGTATTGATTTGCAGTGACCCTTCCCTCTAAGGGGACAAATAGATACAAACCATGCTAGCAAAATGCCCCCACAGCATAACAGAGCCACCGGATCCCCTCACTGTAGGGGTCAAGCATTCAGGCCCGTACCGTTCTTTTAGTGTATGCCACACATGCACTCGCCCACTTTAGTCACTGTTCCTATTGAAACACAACCCAGTTGAGCAGTCTTTGTGACTGAAGCTCCTGCCATCCGTGGCCCAACAATGACACCCCCTTTCAAAGTCACTTAAATCTTTTCCTCTTGCCATCATGATACAAAATCAGAATTAACTGGTCCTGCTCAGCATTTTTATACATGCCACAGAGCATGACTGGATGTTAATTGCTTAATTGTACCATGCAGTGCACCAGTGTGGAAGCATCTGCATTCGTTATGTTTCTCCACTCATTCAGGTTTCCCTTTAATTTGTCACCCATCTGTACATATATATATATATATATGTATATATATATATATGTATACTGTATATGGACACACACACATTATATGGACTTACTTTTATTTCCTGTAGACTTAACCCTACCCCTAATTCAAGTCTTACCCCTAAAATGTGATGGTTTACCTTGAGGGAACCTTTTGTCCACACACGCTCACACACACACACACACACACACAAAGTAATACCAGTTACTATAAGCTCTAGCAGGCACAGTACGGTGTGCCATAACCTTTCTCTGGGTTAGCAATATAACTCCTCATCAGGGTGTTAGCCCAGCACTAGTAGGGGAGGAACAGGCAAGATTGATGTTATTTGTCTCCTCACACATGCTAAGATAGAGGTCACATCTTACTGATGTAAGACAAGAGAAGACATAATACAATCTCCACAATCATTTCACTCAAATGTTTCGGGCTGCAGAGAGAGAGAGAGAGAGCGAGAGAAAGAGAGGGAGAGAGAGAGGGAGAGAGAGAGAGAGTGAGAGAGAGAGAGAGGGAGAGAGAGAGAGAGAGCTCTCAAATTAACTTGTTTGAGAGTTTGACCTAATTTCACATATGAAGATACAGACTCATTTATAGCTGCGCACAAACAGATGGACAGGCAGGCAGATGGACGCACAGATATCCATTTTAAAGTGAGCATTTTAGACGTCGTGAAGCATATGGTGGTGTGAGCAGTGAGCACACAGGGTGGACCTCCTCTGATTTTTAGGATGTTTTATGCATAATATTTGTGACAGAAGTATTAAGTATAACTGTAATAGGTGGGTGGACTGACTTCTTTGTGACAGTGAGATCACTAACAAATGACTCCTACATTAAGCAAAATCAAATCTAAGTCATGAAGGGAATCATGCTAATATAAATGGTTACACAAAACCAACCAGACTGATGCTAAGTCCTTTTCTTTGCAAAAGCAGATGGCTCGCTTTAAGACCCATCACATAATCGACCTCCCCGTTCCTGGAAGCCAGTAGGCTCTGCTAGCTGTCAGGGAAAATAACCATAACACTGTTGTCAGTCTAGCCGATCAGCTTGCCTGATGGAAGTGAAGTCCCTTTTAGGGCAACGGCAGCCCCTGGTATGGTAATGCCATGTAGGCCACATCCCTTTCCCTTGCATGTCCCCCGTACTTGACATTTGATGTTTTCTGTAGCTATGTGTCCTTCTGCAGGCCTGGGGTCAGTTGTGGCTCTCGGATACCTGATGTCACTCTTCCGCATGGTTTGTCAGTCAGCTCTGACAGTGCACTGTTTGTCAAATGGGGGTGAGAAAGAGGGGAAGGATCACCATGATTAAGTCTAAAATAATGTCTTCTCTATGTCAAGTGGATCATGATACAAGGACGTTGCACTCATGGAAGCAGCTGGTAGACAATTAAGCCACATATCCTGGACACATATTCTGCTTTTAATGCTTATTCATTGTGACATTCGGTACCTTTAAGTAAAAGATTTGGTTTTGTCCTCCCCTCCTGTCCATTTGCTTGTATCCATTCAAAATACAAATTACAGTTTTGATGAATTATGTTGAAGGAAATGCAGACTTTTCCTCCCACTATTTAGTTGAGCTGATGCAGTTGAAGACAGCCTATACAGTCCCTTCCCCTGTTAATGTGAGCGTCATGCATAATGTAGCCAGTGGCATATCTTTAAGTAGGAAAATGACAGCTCATTAAAGGTCTAACGTGAGGGTTCACCACTTGTGAAGCCCACTCTCAGACTCTTCAGAGGTGTGGAGCACTGATAGGGACCCTCTACACAGCTCTTCAAAGGATGATGACATGTCAGGAATTGAAAAGAAAGGCTAAGGGTGGTACAGAGAGGTGCAGGTCATTTTCTGTGAAGTGGGCATTTTCTGAAGTGTCGCCCGCTTTCAACTTTCCTACGGGGTGTTTGTTAAATGTGATATGCATGTGGAATAATTTGCTGATGCCAGTGCACACGCATTAATAAAATATGTAAGCCAGAAACCACACAAGTTTGTTATTTTAATCACTTTTATGCTTTGCTTTTTCTCTGTACCTCTGACACGCAGATGCAGCACATTCTGCAGAAGAAGTCAAATCCGCCACTGGATGGCGCACGAGTATCTGTATTGGACTAATAAAAATGCTCGTTTAAGTCTCAAATTAGTAACATATACAGTACATGCATGCTGGATGTACCATGCAACAGCAAGGTTATCCGCTGCAGCCCCCTTCATTTCAGATTAATCAGGGAGAGACATGAGCAACCCACAGCATATAAATGACAGACATTGGGAGCAAGTGATCTCTGTCGTCCTGAGGGGCCCCTGAGCTCTCAACATTGAACTGATTAATATGTAAACAAACCCATTAGTCCACGCATGTGCTCTTAATTGCGGGATACTTCTGAGGAGTCTTTGTTGCAGTGGCTACACACAAAGAATGGGCGTGAGTTGTCCCTCGAAAGGGAGCCCAGAGACTCTTGCTTTTTTAGCACGAGCGATCTGAGCGCTCAGTTCACAGTCTGCGAGAGACAGAGAGAGCATACCAGCGGGATGGAGAGCACAGGTAAGTCGTAATTTACCTTTTCTCAACAGAAATGCCTTCAAAGTGCTTGTTTCGCCGCAATCATCAATTAGAAGGAGGGGAAAAGGTATTTGGAACATAATTCCATGGACATTATAATTTGTGACAAACTGCTGTGGCGCACAGTTAATGCAAATACTCCGCAGTAGCACAAATAGTTGGTTTGATCAATAACAGACAGATAGAAAATATGTATTAATATCAACGCGATTTTTAGATTTTGGTATTTACTGACAGCGTCTGTCTTTCATTTTACGCACGATAATAATTTTACGCACAGAGAATATGCTCAAGTTTAATGATTAAACTATACAAAATTCTTTTCCTGCTGCTGTCTGACATGAAAACTCTAATTTCTTCTCTTAAATCATCAGGATTTACAACAACAGTTGTCTGAATACTCCCCCAAAATCAACTAAGACGCACAGGAGGGAGGGGAGTCACAGCCGGAGAGAGTCTGAGTGCATCTGTGTGTCAGAGGGTGTTTGAGAGAGTGAGGGAGCATCACAGATAGAGGAAGAGAGAGAGGGGAAGAGAGAAGGGAGTAAGTCTGGACCAGGTGATCGAGTACTAACAAACCTCCAAGGGGCTGCCGGGTTGTATCAGTGTGTACGGGATCAGCGATCCGACCATGGTGCCCGCGCGCTGCCCGGGACCCTGTGCCATGCTGGCTCTGACCCTCCTCTTGGGATGCGGCGTGGCTTCCTGCCTCGGCCAGAATGACACGGAGCCCATCGTGCTCGAAGGGAAGTGTCTTGTGGTGTGCGACTCGAACCCTTCTTCGGACGGAGCGGTCACCTCCTCACTTGGCATATCAGTCCGCTCCGCTGGGGCAAAGGTGGCTTTTTCCGCCGTGCGTGGAACCAACCATGAGCCGTCAGAGATGAGCAACACGTCTATGACCATCTATTTTGACCAGGTCAGATGTCCACTGAATTTAGCAGCAACACAGTCCAACAAAAGTCGAATACTGTGGGTCAATATCTTAGGTCCATTTCTGTTTTGTCTGTTTTTCTCTATACACCATACATTCCATTTGCCGTGGGCGAACTTGTTTAAGCTCATGTTTCATTGATTTCCTGTCACTGCTCACGCTCTGTGTGATATGAGCCATGACTATCTCTAACCTAAAGAACACAATTCTGTTTTCCTTTGAAAATGGTTCATTTAGACTGTGCGTAATTGGCGTGATTTAAAGATGCGCTGCCAAAACGAATGAGCATCCATGCAGCATCATGCGTCTTAGGCCTCGGCCGAATTGACATGTGCATTGTGCTGCTTTTGGTCGGATGTTCCAATAAGTTTTCACGGCTCAGGTCTTTGGACAGCGGCCTGTTATACGCATCAAATTGGGAACCATCCCAAACTGCGACTGAAGTGCAGCCAAAACGTTTGGCATACCAGAACCAGAGTCTGACTGATACGCCTCTCTGTAGCCACTGTGCGTGGCAGAGACAAACAATACATTACTACAAAAAACAGCTGTTATGTTAAGTGAAGCATGCAAATGGGGGGGAAAAAAAATAAATAATGCGCTGTCTCATTGTGCGTCCTTCTTGGTCACAGGTTTTAGTGAACATCGGCAACCATTTCGATCTCAAAGCAAGTGTTTTCCAGGCTCCAAGGAGGGGGATATATAGTTTCAGCTTTCACGTGGTGAAGGTCTACAACAGACAAACCATACAGGTGAGCAATTGTGAAATAGCTGCTCTGCATTCAGCATTTAATAGATGACATTTGAGTGCACCGATAGAAGTGAACATGGGACTAAAATCCAAGCCTGTGTGTCCCCTCTCCTGCAGGTGAACCTGATGCAGAATGATTATCCGGTTATATCAGCATTCGCCGGTGACCAGGACGTTACGAGAGAGGCGGCCAGCAACGGAGTACTGCTGATGGTTGAGCGGGAGGACCGGGTCTATCTGAAGCTGGAACGGGGCACCCTAATGGGCGGATGGAAATACTCCACCTTCTCAGGCTTTCTAGTCTTTCCTCTATAATCTAATCTGCGATGATTCACGTCGCACCGGACTCTGCTTAGGTTGAGGAACAAAAAAAAACCCATGCCATTTATTTTTAACTTAAATAACTGTCAGCCAAGGAAGCCGACGAATATCTGTATACCTACACTCGTCCACTATCTAGTCAAATATGAACGTTTCCTTGGAGTTTCATATATTCAAATCCATCAGTCAACTTTAACGCAATCTGGATGATTAAACGTATTGATCGGCCAGTGGCGCGTGCTTGTCGGGTATGTGGATTTTTTCTTGCTTGGAAAACAAACTTTTGCCAACAGACAAACGGGTGCACTTGGGCAAGATGGACACGGGAGAAGATGATGAGTGGAAGAACTGATGTCCCGGACAGGCCGAGTGTGTTATGCTCTATTTTATGTTTGTATAGCCTTAAAGAATATATGGTTTCCGTCCAAGTGAAGTATATGGAATTATGGACAACCAGAGAAGAAGAAGTGCTTTCACGCCCAAGGCATTTTTTTGCACGAGTGGAAGTTTTTACTTTATGTTTTGTGCTGTCAATGGTGTTGCGTTTGGATGCTGAACATATTGAAAATAAGCCAAATGTAGGCCGCCGACGAGTTTATTAAAAAGGGGAAAAAAAGGCGACATATTTCAGCCACCGGAGACGACTTAGAGCCCTTTTATTAAAAAAAAAGAATTATATAATTTATAAAGTACATATTCACATTATTGTGTGTTCTACATTTCGGAAACTGCGTAGCTTTGACTGATTTAATGTTCAGTGACGTTGCTCACCAAATGTACATTGTGGAAATAATAGAAGAATCCCTATATGTCCCGCTTAATAAAAGATATTGTATTGTATAGGCTAAGCGCATTTATCGCTTTATTCTCATGACTCTGCATTTTAAAAGGGAACAGGATGAAGAAAAAAAAAAGTTTATTAGAAGTGAGAGTTTAGCAAATGGATCTCGACGAGTCCAGAGGCCTCAGGAGGACGCAGACAGTGGTGACTGTGCCCAGCTCCCTGTAGTCGCTGTCCGAGGTGCTGAAATATACTGTTGGACTCGTTCAGAAAGTCTCGCAGCAGCACTTGTTACATGTTAAGAAATAAGAACTACGTCTGAATATAAAAAGGAATAGAGATACAAAATATTTTTGAAAGACTTCAAAATTAGGTTTAAAACGTTTAAAACGTCTATAATAATGTGATTTTATTGCTGGAACGGAAATACTGAGCTTCAAGTTAAACACGACTATACGTTGGAGCGCTTTTACGCAGCGCACGACGGATAGAAACCACAGACAAACGCCTGCTCTTACAGAGCAGAGACGAACCCCGAATTAAATAAACATGCATTTTGATGATGAATCACGTGTGTTTAAGGCTGATGTGACACAAGAGGGAAAACATCGTCCATACTGTTGTTCAACAAGCGCAACGTTTCCCCGCCCTGTGGTGTAAGTTTGTTTTGTTTTTTTATCACGTAATTGGATGCCATCTTGTTTGGAAATCAACGTTTTTGGATATGACCGCCCACACACACCTTCACCCTCACCTTCTCTCCTTCTCTCACTCCCTCCTCCCCCCTCTCTCTCTCCCTCTCCCTCTCTCTCTGTCTCTCATACACACTTACAGTCACAGAATCCCCCC
>NTHP01000019.1:3092881-3169734 GCA_003416845.1 Oplegnathus fasciatus | reverse complement strand
TAAACCCAAGGCCAGGTCTAAATCTGAATCAAAGCAAAGAAGTGACTTGTGCAAGAATATTTTAATGAATTATTTTTTGTAAATGCCGCCCTGAGATCAGACAATACAGCAGACATTTGAAGAGAAACATGCTGATAATTATTTATTCAACTCCCCTATTTTAATATTTTAATAAAGGCTACAGGTCTTAAAAGACTAAAGAACATTCTGTGGGAAATATGAGCCAAATGAAAAAAAAAAACATCAGGGACACTTGCTGGTCTTATGATACACAGTGATGAGGTGAATCCAGGTGAAAGGCTTTTTATCCTTCATTGATTTCCCTTGTTAAATCTGTGCCAGTCGCAGATGAGTTTGGGGCAATTGAGATGTGGCCTGAGGAAAAGCAAAAGCGCTGCTGCAACTCAGTGTCGGGAAAGGTGCCCCTGCTGTTTTGAACAATTATGGAAGTTGCAAGTTGCAGTTAAGTTGTCTTTAATTTTGCAGGTCAGTGTGTCGTAATTGATCTCTCTGATGTGAGACTACTGGGTCAAAGGGTAAACTGTGTGAACTCATGCTTCAGCTTAGTTTGGAAAAGGTTATTTTCCATTGACCTTTTTAGTGCTGTGGAGGCGAGCACTGTTGTATTATAAACTTTGCTGTGTCAACTCTGGGGACACAATCTAGGACACACACACACACCTTTAAACTTCCTGTATGGAAGCTGGGCTTTGGTGTGCTTGCAGATGTCCTTACTGAAACAGGTACATCTGGAGGAGATTTGGAAAAAACTAAAGAATAGTCACTGTTGAATACAAAGCTTAATTACTTTGTGTGAGGAGAAGAGAGGATACACTGCAGAGATTGCAGAAGTTTGGTTTGAAAGCTATGTATTTCTTTTCTCAATCAAGCTTAAAAAAACAGCTAAAGAATTTAGGTTGTAAAGCTTTCATATCATTTTTTCAGCCTTTTTTGAAATCATAAAGTTCTTGAGCGGCTAGATGAAGACCCTCTGATTGGTTGAACATCATGAAATCCAAACAGAAAGTCATTCTGCAGAGAAAATGTCCATCTAATAAAAAGCTAGCATGACATTGGCAAAAAAAGAAAAAATAGTTTGAGGAATGTAGAAAATCTGCCAGAGGAGTTAAGAGCCTTATTGCAACATTTCATGATAATCCTTAGCTTGTTGAAACACATTCAAGCATTGTACTATGTCAAACACAAACATAAGAAAACATAAAAATACTTGTTTGTTCATCTGGGTTAAGAATGAAATCAAACAGCTGCTGGGCCCGGAACACATTTGCATTTATAATTGATAATATCATACATGTCAGCATCTGGAAACTTGAGTTTGATGGCTTGCTTCTTCTACTGGGCTTTTTTTTGTTTTTTTTTTTTTAAAACATACCTTCATCTTGTGTATAACAGAACACAACAGCTGAGAACAAAGAGAAAGACCTGCTGATAGCCTGCTGATGCCAGCAATAGGACTGCACAAAGCAGCAGAAACTGCCAGCAAATCAGAGTGATTTGGAGAGCGTATTAAATTTGCCTATAAAGTGCTAATTGTGCCCATACTGGAATGAAAAGTCTGTTTCCAAATGATCCCCTTTGATAATTAAAATAGTCGTCAGACACGTACCCGGTGCACACAGCAAATGAGAAATGGAAACAAAAACACATTTTGGTTATCAATTAAGTCTGACTAGATCTATTCCACCATGTAAAGAATATAACGTCCATAGATGGGATTATTTAAATGCATGATGAGAGATATTTGCTGAAATCTTGGTGTTTAATCTGGAAAGACTTTTTGCATTGTGATGGGCACATTTTATCCAATGCTTCCAGTGCACTCAGCCTGACTGGTATTTTGTGTTTGCAGCAGTAAAAATAGAGTCACCCGCGTTGTCAGTTATGTTGGGGTAAAAACTTTCAATTTGTCCACCCCAAAGTACAATCAGTCTTTAAATATGGGGTCCATTTTTCATGGAAGCACTGATGGCATTTTACAGTGCTTTGTAGGCCACATGCAGATAATTGCAAAACTTGTAGATGCCGTTAAAAAGCCCCGAACTCATATGGCCTTTTTGCTTTTTTAGAGCATCATTTGTTCTTCGTTGGTCTCTTTAAAGATCATGTCCTCATGATGCACGTCCTTTGAGGATCGGCCCTTTAATGTGCATGACTCGAGGACACATGCAGTTAGATCATAGGCCGGCTGCACCGTGGGCCCCTCATAGCGGGAAGGTGCACCAGCACTCTATACATTTGAATCTAAATGATGTAACAGACCCATCAGACGGATGTCGTCTTTGGTTCGAGACTCTCATGGATAATGTCAATTATTCATTAACGAGGTTGTTTTAGCGTGTAAACACCCACGCAGGCTCCAACGTGGATACACGTTTAACCATTATGGACATGCATGCACACACACACACACTCATCACAGAGTGCAATTCCTGCTCATTCAGCCTCGAACAAAGTGGCTCATATTTTGGAAACATCTAAACATATCTTCAATGCGCTGTCGAGAAGCAACATTAAAACCATTTTAGCAATAAGAATTAAAGTTGTCTGGTGTTGATTTGAAAGCCGTCCTCTGAAGATCAAGACAGCTTTGACATTCATTTCGGCTCCTCTTGTAGTCTCTAAACATCTAAACATTTAATTACATTGCCTTTGCATATCTTCAGAGGGTGATTTGTTCAGTTTTAACAAGGATGATAGTTGGCAGGTAAAGTGTCATCTTTTTTCAGCATTTTTTTTACACGTTAACAAGAAAAATGAATTTATCATTTATGCAAACAAGATGAATGTCGCCCTCCCTCTTCCTCCTCCTCCTCACATCAAAACATCACTACAATTTCTTTATTTCTCTAATTCTAGTGAATGACAAAGTCCTTTATTGGAAAAAGAAATAAAAAATGAAACCATGCCCTGGCTTGATGCTGAAATAGTGATTCATAATCTTGCTTTTTGTGGCACAAACCGATGTTCATGTGAATCACCCACCCTGACATAATGCACCTTGTGTCATAACTCAGTTGCCATGTACATTGTTAATTTAGCTTCATAGTAATTATCTTCTTTCCTCACACGTCAGAAATGCTATTTAGTCTCAGATTCTATTCTAAATATACCTAAAAACAAGTGACACAATCACTGATTTTAGTTTGATTTTTTTCCATTTTTTCATAATGTTGGTGGTGGCTTTCACCTTGAAACATCTCTTCACTTGTTTGAAGGGTTCAGTCTTCACAGATTCTCCTATCAGCACATACTGAGGATGAATTTGACCTCAACTAGCGACTTCTCTTTTCTGTTACAGTGAGAAGCTCTCTTCTTCCTCAGACCCAACGTTTACTTTTCCGCTCAGACACCCGAGGTCAAGAAAACGCGTTGATGCTGTTGGCACACTGCGAGACCCTTAAGAAATAGTTTCCTGACCCATCTTGAAACCCAACCCATAGTTTAAGAGCAGAGGAGCTGAGCACGCTGCTTTACTTGCTTCCTCTCAGAGCCACAGAAAGCAATATAAGGACAAGCTGAGCTCTGTAGCGTGTAGATATCAACTAAAATCCAACAGTTATCAAGTAATTATCTCTAAATCTTAATCTTAATTATGTCTCCTCACTGGCTGGTCAGTTTGACTAATGAAGCCAAGTTTGATGCAATATTTGCATTTGGATATTTCCTGAATTTCTATACCTCTTTCTTCTTCTCTCTCCCATTGGAAGTCAGTGTGGGGACGCACATTGTATCCATCTCAAGACGCACACTGCCAAAGGAGAGAGACCCTAACAAGATTTTCAACCTTTCCTTTTGATTGCAGATGAGCTAAATACATTGGTATGCATGAGGGGGAAAAAAACCCTCAGAAAAGGTGTCTTTTGCCATAGACTCATTTTCTCCTAGTCCCTGTTATGGCTGAAATTGCCTTATGTGTGATTGTGAGTGTGAATAAGCCTTTCACAGCATTATTTTTATTCAAGCTGTTCCCAGGCAAACCTACAGGCAGTTCCTTTTGGGTCTGAAATGACGCTTAGGGGCCCACTCTATCTAATATCTAATGTGGCTGCCAGTTAAAAGGAAATGCATACTGAATGTCAGGATTTATCGCCACTTTTAATGGTCCGGACCTCTTTATATCATTTTTAAAACCTCTTTCCATAGGTTTCCTTACAAATGAGCCCTGCTAATTTCACGGGCCACGGTAATGGCAGCATTTTGTCGGCAAAGCATGGAGACATAACCTGCATAAGACATAAAACCACCTGTGCCCTCTTCTGCTGGGGAGTAAGACACACTTAAGTACTTTTGCTCATTGGAATATTTTATCCTCAAATATTTTCATTCTTAAATACAAGACTATATGCAATTACCTACATACAGTAGGTCATACTGTATATCCTTTGAGTCAAATTTCACCTTAGGCTTTGGTATTACAGTTAAGGCTCTGCAGTGACCTAGCTAATTTGCACTTGAATAGAAAGACACTGATGCAAACGGAGAATGCACTGAGAGGATAACATGTGGCAGTGGCTTGTTAATAATGCATTTGTTTGCCAAACAAATAAATAGACGCATAACACAGACAAACATCAGTCACAGAACCGCCTCTGTGAACAGGCCCATCCCTGAAGAAAAGAGGGGGGAGAGGAGAAAGACAGAGAAAGTCTGTTTATTCCTTCTGCCACAGCCTGCAATATCCATACTGCTGAAACACGCAATTCCCCAAAGAAAATACAACCTCGTCCAAGCCCACCCCTCAGCATCCACCCCCCCTCCACCACCGCCACACACAAACAGTAGGCAACGCGGAGCCAGGCAACCCAGGCTCATATGAACAACTCCTTGATGTGATGGTTCCAATACATCATCTGTCTACACATTAGATTCAGGCACAGCAAGCCTGAGAGAAAGCATCCCGGACCCAGCACCTAACCAGTTTAAACTACATTCATTAGAATGGGAAAAACTGTGCCTCAGCACAACTAGCTGGGCTAGATGAGAAAACACACACTGAAAGTTGTTGATCCTTTGGATCAGGGATACACACACTTGTGTGGCATGTGCAAAGTGACAAACATGCACACAGACATACACCGCAGCAGCAGCAGCAGCAGCAGCAGCAGCAGCAGCAGCAACAACAGCCATAAGACTATTTTTACAGGTGTAGGTGTGGATTCTGGTTATGGTAATTTTATAGGTCATTTGGAAGGGATATAACACTGGATTTAATAAGGTTACATTTCTTGCCCCTGTAACTGGAAATAGACTATCACCAACCACAGCCAAGAAACCAGTACGTGTTATATTGCTAATGGAAACCCATACATCACTCAATATTTGAGGTATTTCATCCACAGTTTGTTTTCTGAGCAGATGGGACCAGACAGACTACAAACCAGGTGTCACAAGTAAGTGTTTGTTTTTTTAATCGTATATGCATGGATCTTTGCAACAAGAGTAAGAAGGTAAAAGATACAATAACACGAGAGGGAAAAAAAGCAATAATCGACAGATCTGAAAAGTTAAAATGTTAAAAGCATGTCAAACATTTCTATTTCCATTCATGTCACCTGACAAATGTTAATGGAATTGAATCTAAGACTTTCCTGTAGATTATTGCATTTACCCAGCTCTGCGAAGGCATGTGGAGTACCCACAAGCCCATGAAACCTGGTGTTCTGCACCATTGTTCTACACTGACAGAGACGTGAGTTGTGTGCTTATAACTCTCCATATTGCTTTATAGATAGACCAGACAGTTATCCCTTTCAGATTGCATATGACCAATACAAAAGTCATCCCTTTTAATATGACACAAGGTGCAGTGATAATAAGTATCTAGAGAGTTAGAGGTAACGGAAGACATGCGGTCAATATTGATTGTATCCCTGCATACAGAGATGTTTTTTTCCCACGTTTGACATCATGTTGGCTCGTTCCTACATGAGAATTAACTGAACTGAACTTTTCTCAACATAGTTAAACAATGAAAAGTGCATAAACATATGCAAAGAGGACAGTTATTATTCCTGTAACACAGGAGGTGTTCATCAGGAGCCATATTTAGGTCAGTTTATCAATTTGTCAAAGTGAGCTTTCTCACCTTATAATGAATGACATGTAGCATAGAGATGTAACATAAATCTGTGTGTTGAACACAAATTCATAAAAAAAAAGCATATAGTTTGCATAACAGAGATGTGAAAAGTTTGCTTTACAAAACACATGCAAAACTTTGTCAGCTGTGTCCCAAATCACTACATTCTAATTCTACACAGTATTTACTGCATACTGATCATCATAGTACATCGTTTTAATAGTTAGCTTATAACAATATTGACATACTTTATCATTTTATACTAACAGGAAGTGATACGACATGCGTAACATTGGTTGTCAATCAAGCTGCGACTTTGGTGCGTCACCGCCAATTAAACTTTAAAGTATATCGAGTAGGATTTTCCTAAAAACCAATGTATAGACTCATACAAAAATAAGCCCTCTCAATCATCACTTATGACCCACTAGAAGTGTGTGGTGGTGTCTGTATCTGCAGAGACCCTGCCCTCTGCCTGTATTTTCTTATTTTGCTGCGTTTGGGACGTTTCTGGGCGTCAACCTTTGGGCAGTGAGAGTATAAGCCCCCAGCCAATAACAGCGCGCAGGGTGTGAGGGCGGGACTCTATAAAAATGTAGCGACCAGTTGCGAGATCGTAAGCACGTGGGACCACCAGAAGTGCGTGCACATAGAGCGGGGGAGGAGGGGCCAACTTTGAATGTTGCGTTTACAAACAGCAACCGACAAATCCTCCTCGTTATACCTTTAAACATCAAAAAGATTTCATTCTTGTTTTTCCCCCCGCCCCCCAAGATATTTTGGGAGCCATTTCACCATCATCCACAAATTAATCTATTTTTTATATATTTTTTTCAGCTGCGAGGAGGTCCTCCATTTCCTTTGTGCATGGTATTGTGGGAGAATAGTGTACATTCACAACACACTCAAATGCATACTGTCTGCTTTGAGTATACTTTATTTTGTCACTTTTCTAGAGTGAACACACTGCATACTAAAAACCTGCTCAGTATGTAGTCTGGATCTGTACTGAGTGAGGCTACTATAGTTTGTAATGAGTCTGCAACCATAAACAGATGTTTACTGACAAATATTTATGTTAAAGCTTAATTAAGCTCGTGTAGAAGATAGGGAACTTTTTCAATAGGGGCTATACTTATGAAACATCTTGACAAACTGACTGTGATACTGAGAGTCACCCACTGGAGCATAAAATGTAGCGCATGGAATAATGTTGTTATCCTCTTTATTTCAGGGCCACAGTGAGTGTAACCACAGCTGCAGCTGCTGCTACAACACTCTGTTTTGGTTTAGACTCTATTATTAAGACTTTCACTAAGCTGTACACATTTTGAGTTCACCATTAAATAATTTGTCACATATATAATCCCCCTTTCCACACTCATTATACTTTGGTATCCAAATTAATTAAAAAATATATTTCAGTTGAAAAAACTGTTTTCATTATTGCTTATTCATGGTTTAAGGAAGCAGTGGGCTTTTATTTCTTCCCATAAAAATATTTTTTTACAGTCATTTACAATGAACCAAATGCTGCATGAATATTTGAATTGCTGACAATAAATTAGAGATTGCTCATCATTACCATCAATAGCACAGATATGTAAAGTATATCTAACAGAGTCAGGAATATAAAGTTCTTATAAGGAAATATGTCATCTGAATGGTTTAGATTGTCCATTTAGATCAGCAGTGGTGACAAAACAAAGTTTTGTTGTTTGAACATACAAGTGACAAAACTAAGCAGGCTGCACAGTCCTGCAGAATTATTGTTCAGCAAATAACAAGACTAACAAGATAGTCAGGTAGCAATGAATTACAGGTGCTGCTTAAAGTCCTTTCACAAGCTCACTCTGTCTCTCATCATTCACTGCAACACGTCTATACTGAACATATAGTATACTGTGACCAGGAATGGTGCTGAAACAAGATGTCCTCTCACACATGGAGAGCAATCTTGGACATGTGGACAACCCCAGGCATCATTATTTCTTCCTTTAATAAGCTGTTGTCCTGGACTCCTGCATGATGCTGCCTCTTAATAATGATACCAGCTCACAACGTTCACCATACACTGCCTCCACCTGCTCCTGGAATTGTTTTTGGACACACTGACAGTCACACCTACGTGTGGTATTTTAGACAATAAGGCATGTTATGAAACATATGGGATTTTCTACAAACATTTACAGATATGGCAGCCAAACCTAGACATTTAATCGTGTCCAGGAACTCATTAAAATGTACAAGTGCTTTTGTCATGTAGAAAGCCATTTATTGGCAGATTTGGGGTCCTGACCCATAGTACCAGCTTCACAACTTACAGTACACTATACTCAGAGGTATTGTAAGTGGCAGGAGAAATAGGAAGGATTTAAGGAGCCCCTGTATTTCTCAATAAAATGTTTTATAGGGAAAAAATACATTTCAAGACGGTAAGTGTCATATCTTTTCATGGGACTTGGAATTCATGTCATTATTCTTTGCCTATACACCTTTTAAGAATTCCAATATTGACAAATTGCATGTTGATGCAGATCAGATCAATGTCTCCATGGACAGGGAAATAAAAGCTTGAGCATGTCAAGCTCGTCGTATCATGAACATACGGGTGGAGAGGCTTGGTGGAGGGATTGAATTGAGCCCGTGTTCGCCCGAGTTTCTCCACAGCCTCAGGCATCACGGGGGACCTTGAGGAATGCTACAGGCACGTTTAAGGGCGAAAAAAGTCTCTCGGTAGGCCGGAGAGCTGAGGTCGATCTGCGATGAGTCCACTGAAATGATGGTGAAAATTAATCTCACTGTCAATAATTGCCTTCATTTTCCCCCATTTGACATGGACAAGGAAGGTCATTTTGATATTAGAACACCTGTTTTAGATCACATTATTCATGGGAACATTCAAAATCAGTAACACAGTCAGTCATGTCTTTACCTCCAACTCCATGTGGTAAGTATAGTTACTGTAAATGAACAATTCAATTTAAAGAGTGAGATGAGTAGATACCAGTCTCATGTCTGTACGGTAAATATGAAGCTACAGCCAGCAGCCAATTAGCTTAGCTTAGCATAAAGACTAGAAACATGGTGAAACAACTAGTCTAGCTCTGTCTAAAGCTAAAATCCACCTACCAGTACCTCTAAAATTCACTAAATATCATGTTATATCTTGTTTATTTAGTCCGTACAAAGAAAAGCAAGGATTCGCCATTTTACAGAGGGTCATGTGCCAGACCATTTTTTGGCTAGGAGCAATTGCCAAACAGCCAGCGGAGATTCCAGGAAGTTACTGCTCCCAACCAAGAAATAGTCTGGAACATAACCCATAGTAAAATGGCAAATGGATTAAACAAACATTTAAATATAACATGTTAATTAGTGAGCTATAGAGGTGCTGGATGACACATTTTTACCTTTGGACAGAGACAGGCTAACCATTTCCCCGTTTCCACTTTTTTATGCTAAGCTAAGCTAACTGGTTGCTGGCTCCATCTACATATTTACTGTGCAGACATGAGTGGTATCAATCTTCTCATCTAGCTCTCGGCAAGAAAGTGAATAAGCATATTTCTAAAAATGTCTTTAATTCACAAACATATAGAGTTTAAACCTGAGTGGTGACTTTCTATGTAGAATAGGCATGTTCTCAATGTGTTCGCTTAGTCAGAGCGCTTCTTTTCTTAAGCAAAAATCATATTTTTTATTGTTTGAACACCATTATCCCACAACATCTAATGCATTCCTTCCTTGGCCTGCAAGCAGGCTTGTGTGTTTACTCTGTGTGCTCCACGGTCGACAGAAAGAGCCTCTTGTTGGAGGCTCGAGCATGCGTTGGCTCAGATAACATGTTTAAAGGATGCGTTAGAGCCAATCCACTTCGGGGAGAACCTTGTGCGGGATCAATGCTGGCATGCTGATGAGCTTTGCTCAGGTGTTGCCAGAGGCACCATGATAATGGTCAGAGCATGCAGAATCATTCCAGGAGCACTAATGGTTCAGGAGGAATTAATGAAATACACACCAAACCACACACACACACACACACACACACACACACACACACACACACACACACGCTCACATGGTACACAGGCTCATCACTGGTTCACGCATCATACTCAAAGGTGAGAGGTCAGAGCCACTTTCTCCATCCAGGAAATTAAACGCAGCCATCACCACTGACCCTGAGACTGTGACTCCAGAGAGCTGAATCCTTCAGTCAGAGCACAAACACAAAGATGCTCTCCACAAAGTGTACAATCCCACGCTGAATTTCATCATCTTGAATATTTTAATATTAAGGATATTTAATAAAAACTTAATTCAGAATTATTTAAAACCATTTAGAATTACATGATGGCGGAGCAGCAGAGTGCTTAGGAAATCCATTTTGTTCTGATGCTAGTGTCTGGTTTGTGTTGAGATTTGCCCAATCAGAGTCCCTCCCCATCCACTCTGCCCCAGTTCTCGAATAGTCCCCATCTGGTTTGACAATCTGTTTTGATGGAAATCAGTTGTTTTTTTTCTCCTCTCTCATCTCCACTCTCTGCTCTTGCGGTTTTTACTTGAAGTTTCCCTGCGATCATGGCTCAGACGCTTCAGATGAAACTTGGGCATGATCACAGCCCCTCCTGCGCCGCCACCAGTGCCTCGCAGTGCTCGCCTACCCCGTGGGAATAAGGCCTTGTACAATAGGATCTCTTAAATTTCACCTAAAATAGGACTGGAAGATCATTGGGATGGAAATGTAAGTGTTAGGTCTCTGTGCCACTGTAAAAAGAGGCTTTTTTACCATCTGTTAATTTTTAAAATCTTGATTTTTTTCTTTTTACGGGCTGTTTCATTTTATTCATCTTACAAGACCATTAGCCTGACTAATGGTCTTGTAGATCTTTATAGAAGGTGGATGATATGTTCAGTTTTATTTCCTTTTGTCCATTTTTCTCTGAAATACAGATGGACTACATTGTTCTCTTGAATAGTCAAGTGATTGACAAGCTCCTGAAAAAGAGAGATGATTTAAATCTTCACTTATTTGATGAGCTGAACCATGAATTGATAACACAGGGTGACATTATGATGCTCATTGCGTGGTTTATTCAGTGCTAAAGCTAAACTAAATGTAACAGTTACTCATTGCTACACCGGGTGATCTGTTGGCTTTTGTCTGGATTAAATACTAAATGAGCACTGAAGGATTATGAGGCTAGAAAACACAACTTAATGCACCAAAAACAGCTTTCAATTTCAGCTGGCAGGAAAGTTTTTATCAGCTCGGCATACCTTTGGATGTCAGTGTTGAAAGAGTAAACACAGTTAAGAGAGTCAGCAAGAAAACAAGAGAGGGGAGTCGACTCCCCCTCATCGCCCCTCCCTCGCCTATCTCTATGGAATAACTGTGACTACCATCACAAACTCTGTCTCTGTCAACAACTGCCAATGCATCTTCAGACGGTAAATCGTGATCAACGTGGAGAGACTCTACCCAGGCAGAGAGGCGAGGAAGCAGAAGAAACGGCGTCTTTTTTTTTCTTCTTTTTTTTTGCAGAGGCATTGTGAATATTCTTTTGTGTCCTGCTTTCCTACTCCTGCCTTTTATATTGCAAAGTTTTAGAGTGTTTTTAAATGCAAAGGTGGTGTGCTTTTTCTACTCCCCAAGTGCATTCCCATCCCAAAACACTTTCTGTATCTGTGTCTTCTCCCCCCCTGTCTCTCCCTCTCTCCTCTTTCACCCTACCTTTCTTGATTTTCTATCTCCCACAGGTTCACCAGATGATACCACTGCCTTCGACGTTCTTTTTCTTCCCTCCTTCCCATCCCTGCACATATAATTTTTTGGGGGGGGTTCTGACTTTACTTCAAAGAGGTTTTAAGGCAAGTGGTTCTACCTTTCCTGTCTTTCATGTGAATGTGCATGAGGAGGATACAGCCAGCTGCTCAAACTCAGCTTCTGTACACTGAAACAGCAAAAAACTGTAGCAATCTACAGCTGTCGAACCCACACATATTACAGGACATACACACGTGTGCAAAGACAATCAAAACCCTCTCCAGTGGCATATTTCTGGCATTCTTTGCCACTGCTTTTATATATCTAAAGAAAAGGAAAGACGGCTTTCCTTTAGTCACTTCTAGCCTTCTTTAAGCCTCGTGTGCTGAGGAACAGAGGCATGGGGAGTGATAACACACCACACATGAACCTCGAAACATGTCCTACATCAAAAGATCCGCCTGTTCTATTCTGCGTTGAACCCTTTAGATTCTTAGAACACAGTAAAACTGTTCAGTTAGCGGTGGGCAGAAAGGAATAAAAAGAGCGCTTGATCCATGTTCGGCAGTGTGGGCTGTATTTAATCCTTGCCACAGACTATACAAGAATCCTGTTATGTTCACATATTCTTGAAAATAGCAGGGATTTTAGGGTGGTGCTTCAGCGTGTCCCACCCCCTTCCTTCCCCACTCCGCATCCTCCTTCATGGGCTGTCCCAGGTGTTCCTGCATTTATGTGATTTAATAATTTAATAAAAGTGCAGGGGAAGAGAGGGAGTCCTTCTGGCCACTCCCTGCGCCCTCAGGCTGCTCTTCTTTTATCTCGGATTGTACTTCCTTTGCTCCACAATGTGTGTGATGCTATTCTTCACTTCTCTGCTGTATAGGCTGTTTCTGTTCGACTAACAACAGTCCCTTGGTGAATCAAATCAGGAGATTATAAGAACATTCAAACAGACCAAATTGGCTTCCAGGAGAGCTTAAATCAATCTAAACTTAAAATTGTAGAGAAAGAAGCCTTTGGGATATTTGGGGAAAGAAGGAGGATCTAGACAGGGAGGGTGGTGGTGGTGGTGGAGGAGGCGGGGGGTGAGTGTAAACCATGGCTGTTTTGGGTAATACGAGCGTGAAATTCCACAGCATCAATTACTGAATGATTGAGGGCAATCCGACTGTGTGTGCTGCCATTCAGCAGGAGAGAGGAGGATATAATGGATAAACAGTGATTATGCCAAGTCCAGATTGAGAATGTTCATATTTACAGTGTGACACTGGGACAACAACAGCTGTATTACTGCCTGTCATTTATGCAATATGTATTTCATTGCAGCATGTCTCCAATTACCTCATTCTTATAAAAGGAGCACAATACACTGAATCCTGACTGCTGAAGCTGATAGATTGTGGATGTTTTCAGGAGCACTGTTGTCATCTATCCTATTCTGTTCAGTTCAATGAGTAAGATGTTGACTTATTTTCTCTGAATGGCAAACTAATTGACCCGTGTGCCACATTGCTACAGAAAGCCATGGTTTAATACTGTATCTGTCATGGAAACCCGGCTTTAAACCTGCCTCATTGCTGCTTGAAATTCTGAAAAGGGACAGCTTTCATCTGCCAGAAGCCAAACCTACACCATCCCACCTCTGTCTCCCTCTGTTTCTGTCTTTGTCTCTCTCTCTGTCTAACCCACCACCCCCTGCTTAGTTAAGCTTGCTAAGTGATAGGCCATGGCATGGGCTTCTTCGTTCAAAAGACAGGCGCATCATTAGGGAGCTGAAGAGTGCAGTTCCTGCCCCCAGGGGAGGGATGACAGTCCGTCACCGCCCTGGGGCTTACCTTACTTTGGACTATAGAAATCAAAGATGGTGCTGTGAAATTTGAATAGAATAGGATGAAACACTCGCATAGCTTTTTTTTTTCCACGTCCAGTATTAATTCTGCTGTTGGAGGNAAAAAAAAAGCTCAGACCATTTTGAAGTGATAATGATTAATCATTGAGCGAAGGCCAGGCCACTTCACAGCGAACGTGTGTTTCTGAGGTTGGTGAAAGTAAATAAATGAAATTTGAGTAAGATGAGGCAGTGGTGTCAGATGTAGTGCTCGTGCCACAGTTGGCCAAATGTGGCGATGGAGGATGAACATCTAGATAATTCACAAGACCTTTAACTCCTGAAATGCTGTTATATTCCATATGTCACAGAGGAAGGCTTGAAAAGGAAAACTGAAATGAACAAACCTTTTGATTTTGCCTTTTGAGGATTGCCTTGAGTTAGAGCGGTTCAGCATCTTTTTTGCGTCTCCGCGGTAACCTTGTTCTGTCAGTGCCATAGTTTTGCTCAAGCTTCTGTAACAGGTACAGTACTGATCTGCTGCTATTCATGCCAAACAAAGACTCTCATTTTGACTGAACTGCAGCACCACAGAGAGCACAAGTTTGGATCACAGACCTTGAATCACTTTGCTATTGTATGTCTCCCCTCACTCCAATTACTCAAAGCACTTACTGGAGTGGCTCATACATATGCAAATATGTGGGATATGAGAATGTAAGTGCATGTATTGGTAACACTTTGCAATAAGGTACACAAATCCCAGAGTAGTCAGGATCTTAGCAAATAATACAACATATGGGTGTTAATATCGAAGTAAATGTGATTTGAATATGATGACTTTCTCTTCATTTCTGCTGTCTCTGGTCTGTGCGATTTAGGAACTAATAGTGCATCCACAGTTAGCTACTTGGCAGTTTGATAAAATAATGCACTACTGAGCTTGAGCAGACACACAAATGGTAAGTAATGAGGAAATCTTGAAGTAACCACACATTCCTTGTAGTTTCAGTATGATGCACCACTTCAGGCACAAAAACATATGATGTGTATATGATAAGAAAATAATGTTCAGTTCTTGTTTATGTGGTATTCAACACCTAATTACACATGTTGCCTCCCCACCAACTGTTTAACATACTCAGTCGCTTATGTAGCCAGGTGGCAAGAGGATAAGGCTGGTATATATTTTATATTGGCAACAAATCCCATCAAAAGTCCAAAACCAACAATGAGTTGATCCTACTGACAAGTGCTGCCCGTGTAGCCAAAGCCTGATGTAGTTGCCAAAAACTATTGCAAACAAATCAGTGACCAAACCGTTGCACTGGGTGACGTGTTCCTTCATTACAACGAACACGGGCGCTGTGGTTTATCTGGAATCAGCCCCCCGTACACCACCGAATATATGTTAATCTGTGGCCGTAAAATAAATAAATAAATAAATGCACTAATTGCTCCTCTTTGAGTAATGTTTGCTAAAACTGGTGTCCAGCTGTTTTAAGAAATGACTTGTCTTTTAAAAAAAATTTAAGCATATATTCATGATTCATTTTTGATGCATAGATTTACATCTTCAGTAGGAACAAATGGCCTTAAGTGCCACAGAGAGGCTGAGGAAAAATATAGAATGCCACAATATGCAAATACATTTAGTTATCTCTCATAACATTATTTGATAAGGCTAAGTTGCTAACATGATATAACAATAACACCCACTTTATACATACACACATGGCAAGGGAGTTTCCTGCAAGGTAAAGGTAATTTATCTGAACATCTATGTACAGATTAGCTATTGCTAGTCAAAAAAAAATGTCAATCACCTTTGAATCCCTTTCCCTCTGTGCAAAACCAATACTCACCCTCATCTTTGAGTAACTTCTGTTTCCCTTCTGGCTTCATTGCTTGCGTCACATAAATGCTTCCTCTCTTTTATATCTGATGCAGAAGATTGTTTCAAGGCTGCCATTTGATTGAATCAGCCACTGAAAAAGTTCATCCATTACTTACATTTGTTTTTTGATTTCAGTGCATGAAACATGAATAAAAAATGGTGGAGAACATGTCACTTCCTGTGCAGCAGTTCTGCTTTGAACAGAATTTTGTAGCATGGTCGTCCGCAAAGGTGGCAAGCTGCAAACAAGGGAGGTAAATGTGCCACTTTTCATGTATAACAACACTAATCTAGTCTGTATGAAGTTTGCTCAGCTTTGTTTCAGAGCATCACATGAGCAGAGTCACACCGCCAAACTAAAATTCATATTGCGACCACAAGTGGTTAAAACCATGATGTGAGTGTCTTGACTGAAATTCAGGACTATATATGATCCTTAATTTAGAGTTATTCAGGAACTACTTTATTCATTAATTAGCAATTAATTCTGGATTTGTTCATTACAGGAATTTGTGTATCCATGTATTTTCTTTCTCAAAATACCAAATTAATACTCTCTATACAGGCTCACAATCATACTTAAATGCATGCATACCAACAGTCCACAGTAGCCTACAAACATATGCACACATTGTAATTTAGCAAGGTGTGCAATGACAGCAGGCATATGGGTATGAAGGTGGCTATCCTGCACCACTGTTTCTTGATTTAAAACATTATTCAGAGGAACAGTGGGGATTAAAGGACCCCCCACAGTGCGATCCATTTTGGCTCCTGAACAGAAATGTGGTATCTGGGCGGTGCTCTGCATGCCTATACACACGAGAGTCTTTGTCAATGCTAATTGGCCAGCCTACCGACCAGCGAAGTGGAACACAGTTTCCCAAACACATCACGCCTTGTTTGTTATTGAGTGAATCCAAATGGTACTGTGCCTGTGGCACTGCGGAAGCTGCTGGCAGCCCCAGGATCTAACGGGAGTTTAACCTGTAATTTTGTACCTACATGCGGCACACTGATCAGGGGGAAGTCGTCAGTTCACTGATTGCAGGTTGTAGAAAGAGAGAAAAGTCAGACCGGCTCATCCTCCCCTGCACTAATAGCAAAATCTCAATTTCCTGACACTCAATTAATCTCAATTTATTGTATGTTGTTTCCATGGAGAACCTATTGGCACATTAGCTGTGTGCTCATTCTAACTGCCACAAATCACAGTGAGAAATAGATTCCTCTCAACTGTTCTGTAATACCCAGTGTAACTGTCGGAAGCTGCTGGTTGGTGCTAAGAAAGCAAATGCCCCCATTTAATGTGTAGTGATTCTTTCTGTGGCGTTTTGCCTCCTCCTGTTGTCTCGCCTCTCTTATTAACATGCACTTAAATTCCCTTTGTTCTCTCAAGTGCTCATTAAAGAATTCAGTGCCTTCTGATGTCTATAGTTTTACATAATTAGAACCCAAGAGGGTTCCACATGTGCACTAAAGTTCTCCATTTGTTTTACTCTGCATTAGAGGAGCAATTTGTTTAATTTCTCTGGAGTTTAACCTTGCTGACTGTGATGGAAAAGCACCTGCAAATCTTGCATTCAGTCAGATCACTGGTGAGAAGACATTGCATGTGAGCTTTTTCTTCCATGTAGTGAGATATTTTATACATCCACAGCAGTTGTATACGTTATAATTTACAATATTAAAGTGTCATGTCATTTTCTTAAAAGCTTTAAATGTGTTATCTTTGTGAACTAATTCATAATTATGATACATCATCAATAATTAAGAGTTCTATATTACTATTTTTTTTAATAATATGCTGTTATATCTATCTATATGGTGGGATGTGGTGAAAAACATTCAAACACATTTACTGTATTTTTGAGATATGTTGAGTGGGTTTGTCATGGCTGACAAATCCAGTGTTGTCCAACTTCAATACTCCAGTAAACAATATAAGCTGTTATCACCTGAAAAGCTTGTATTTCCAAAATGTTTGACAATGTTGACATTTTTTCATTTTCTTGCCGTGAGTTAGATGAGAAGATTGATACCACTCTCATGTCGGTAAATATGTAGATGGAGCCAACAACCAGTTGCAGTAAAAGGTGGAAACATGGGAAACAGCTAGCCTAGCATTGTAACAAAATCTGTCTACCAGCACCTTTAAAGCTCCCTAATTAACACGTTGTATCTCATTTGTTTAATCTGTACGAAAAACAATGTGTAAAACTGAATATTCACTGTCTTATGGGCGTTGTGTGCCAGACTATTTCTTAGCTGGGAGCAGTAACTTCCTTGAGTCTCTGTTGGTTGCCTGTCTACTGGTCCCAGTCAAGTAATAGTCTGGCACATAACTCCCCCCAGGGGGTTGGTAGGCAAATTTCTTTAACTTTGGACAGAGTCAGGCTAGCTTTTTCCCCCGTTTCCAGTCTTTATGCTAAGCTAAGCTAACCGGCAGCTCACTCTAGCCACATATTTATTCTACAGACATGAGAGAGGTATCAATCTTCTCTTCTGTTAATCTTTCGCTATATAACTGGGTATAAAATGGCCTCCATCATGCACCCTCCCATTGATTAACCTCCTGTGCAGTACCACCACAGGATGTCACCACATACAGTACCCTGAGTCATTCGACATCCAGCTGCCAGGCCTTTCGTGCTATGAGGGAAACTGGGAACTCAGCAGATATGTCCCCTAGGAGCCTTTCATTTCCTAAGCCAATATTGCAGACATTCTCCTTGGTGAACCCAAAGCCAGGAGACGAAAAGTGTGGTTTGTTTTCCATCCTCCTCTCCTCTCCTATCCTCTCCTCGTGATCCTGCTACAGGAATGAAAGAAAAACATTTGGCAATGTTTGCTATACCACCACTGGTGCCAACATGAGGGACAAGGAAAGAGAATTTATTCAAAGCCATGCCCCCGTCAGCATCTTGTCTTTTTTTTCCACCATGTTTTTTCTACCAAAGATCCAAAATGCAAAAGCCCTTTGAGCTCATTCCTTGTCTTACAGCTGTACAAGGCTAAGGGTTAGAGCGATGCATGTGTGCCTGTGTGTGCCTCTGTGCGGTCGAGCTTGTGTACACACAGTTTGACTGTAGTTTGTGTATGTCGGGGGTTCTGGAGTACAGAGAATGTGAGGTGGGGAGGGCTTGATGTGGTGTTCCAAAGTGAGTGGCCCGCCGAGGAAAACAATAAAGCACGAATGACAGGAACAGATGGCCCTCTTTATTGTCCCCTGAAATGCAAACACTGAATATCTTTGCTTGGTGGGTGGCATTATTATATATTTATTTTCTCCCTCCTGTCCCTCTCCCTGCTAATAGCACTGGTGGCTGGCACCCACCCACATTTAAGACTAAAAGGCCTGATAAAGGGTTGGAGCCAGATGCTTATTATTGGTTGCTTAAGATTTAATGGGCAGAGACACAGAACAAAGATGACAAGGGGTGGCACAACTGTCCAAGCAGTTGGATAAGAGATCGCTACAGTTAGAGCATCCACATGCAAAAAATGTTCTAAAAGCAACAGTACAACATCACAGCATAAACGCTATGCTTCTGTCCAAAATCACTCGCTACCTAGTGCACTATTATTATATTGTTTTCACACTGCAGATTTAAAAACATCTCTTTCATGGTCAAAAAACCCTTGTCTTTGGAGGACATTACTAATCACATTGATCCATTACCAAGCAGGACCCTAAGCGAAAACATCTGTGATGTGCCTGATATCGCCTTTTTAGATGGATTGTCAAACATCTCAGTCCAACCCTGAATCCTAGAAATTATGCTTATATACAGTAATTGGTTTTCCAAATTACGTTGTGGTTGTAAACCCACCTTGATTACAGTATGTTCACAGGGAACATTTTTTCAGATGAATACAGCAATACATTTGTGTACTAGTAGTTATGGGCTGGATGGTGGGGTGGATGTACAAAGCGCAGGAGGCACCAGGGATTGCATCCTGAGTCCTGCAAAAGCGCTTTGGTTAAAGCTGGTGAAAGATTGTGGTTTTTGTTAAATGTTAATGCACATGTCGTGTGTCATACCTCCACTTATTGTGGACTTTTTCTGTATTAAACCAAAACCATGATCTTTCCCTAACCTTAACCAAGTGCTGCGAGTGCCAAAACATAATCAGAAAAAAAGTTTAATAATGCCTGAGTTGTTATGAGCAGATATCAGTGAACGTTTTACTGATGTGTTCAGGATCAACATTTCTGAAAGATTTTGCACAAAATGTCCTCAATTTCTAGGAGACAAGGTTGGTCAGCCAAAATCTTGTGAAAAAACTAATGGAATTGCCTTTAAAGTCAGTTTAAGATGTTACAACAGCCATTGAAGCCATTTTAACACCTTAGGGTGTTTTTCAGTAGGACATTTAGAGCTAGTCCTCTATGCTATATCTGGGGAGGCGGGGTTGGCATCTGTACCCAGGGGCCCATGGTGTCATAATTTTTCCATGGCTAATCATGCCTTTACTGGGCTCCACTAGCAGTTTGCTTACAAGTGGAAGTGCTATTATTGGCTGTTGAGTTGCATTTCGACTGACATAGGTAGCGTTGCAAAGTGTTAATCTCTTTCTGTAATATGCTCCGTGTACAGTACAGACACCTCTAAATGATACTGTAATGAAAACAATTACAGACAGCTTTAATTTGGATTAGGGAGATTACTAGTTTAAGCTCTTCATTACTGAGTCTTTTGCAAAGATAGCTTCCATTTCACTGTGGTGTGGTATAAAGGAGGGCCCCTCATACTCTGATGATTTTCAACAAAGCAGAGTTCAAAAAATGACAAATACTTTGCTGAAGCTCTGCCCTCTCACTGCTCTTAGTTAAATCATTACCTCATTTGTCTCTCTTACTCCTCCTTACCCCCTTCTCATTTCTCTTCCTCCTCTCTAACTTTCGCTGGTCTGTTTCACGCGACAACCTCGCTCCCTCTCACTTTGGATTTCTCTCCCCACCTCCTCTTATCATCCGCCAGCTCTCCCCCCTCTTATCTCACATGCTCTCTCGTTGCCCCTCTCCATTTCCTACCTCTCTTTTCGTCCCTCCCCCTCCTCTGACACCTTCTCCTGCTTTCTCTCTCCGCTCCACGGCCATAATACAGCGGTGGCTGCCCCGGTTTTTGCTGGGTTCATCGCTCCTCTCCCTGATAATTCCCCTGTATTAACTGGCTGGAGTTATTACCCGTTATATGAGATGTCTATGTTGAGAGCGCTTTATGAGATCCTGGTCCCCGTGGATAAGATGATGGAGTTGGTGAGTGCTGTCATCCCCCAGCCGTATAATGGCATCAGTTGGGAAATACACAATGCCATGGATTATTGATAGAGCCATATCTGCACTTCTGCTGACAAATTCCTGGCCTGGGTTGAAGGGGCACATAATCCTGAAGAATATCTCTGCTAATATGGCCGCCTCCATGCAGTAACACCTCTGCTCTCTTTGGGGTACTTTGGTTTCTCTCCTCCCCAGTGACAAACGATCAAGCATTCCCAGTGATTCAAATGAGAGGGTGAAGATTTATTCCAACAATAGGCTCTCCCACACCGTCTCACATAGAAATAAGTATCACCCGATTGTCTTGCTGCCGCTGCGACTCCCAACACCAAAAATGTGATTGTGTTTTACGACAGGAAGCAAGAGTGGGTTGCAATCGAACGAGGAGGACATGCAGAGTTTAAAGACGAATCATGAAGACAGCTCTTGGGCTCTCGCAGGTAAATTCCAATGTACGGTAAGTACGGGGAGGTGATACAACAATATGGCAACGGAAAGATACCTCCTCTCATTAGCAGTTCACCACCCGTCAAAACAAGTAGCTAAGAAAGAAGGTAAACAATCCTGCACTCCCTATAAATAGAGTGTAGTAATTCCCCTGGCTCTCATTACATGCCTCCTCCCTCTCTATTCCTCAATCTGTCTGATGCGCTGTGGTGGGACTCGGGCTCAACAGCGTTTAGCCGGCGTGAAGACCACAGGCTGCATTCTCAGTTATGGCCTTGATTTCTGATCCCAGATGCAAGGATTACTCTCAGTCGTGTGGGGGAAGCGGGAGACAATAACTGATCAAATGCAAGCGGTTAACGAAGCTACCCAGGGACGCCACAAGTCCAATAAAGAGAGGCCTCCTTGGATGGCGTGAGGATGCATCAGAGGCTGTCGTGTTTACACAAGTCTTCCAATACCTCCACACCAAACTAGTCACAACACATTTGCGCATTTGTTTGAGAAATTGCATGTAAATGACCAAACAAGCATCTTGTTGTGAATTGCTCTTCATTGCTCATCTCGAGACTCGAGCCTCAGTAGCCATGTTGCTTTTCAGAGGAATATGAAATTACTATCACATTGAGGGAAATCAAAGTCTTGTTCTGCTGCAGTCCTCTGGGCAGCATTGTGCAGTATTGCTTTGGAAACGGGCCTAATTGGTATGTGTGGGCCAAACTCACCCCACTGCCTGAAACTAGCTGGCTTCATGTTCACAACAATTGGATTTGGAATAGCTGCCCTAGATTGTTTGTGTTTTGCAGTTAGGGTGTGTGTATGCAACATCAAGAGTGCAAAGCTAATCCCAGTCTCTCCTCCGTCCATCATATTAGAATACATGACTCTTGTAATTGCTTGAAGTCTATTGTAGCCAATAGTGTCAACCATGTATTTTTAAAAGTGGTGGGTGGCCGTGGTCTCCTAAAGAAAAATGGAGGGATTTGAGCTGAACAATTAGTGGCAGCCTCCATCTGACAGACCATATTTCTGCCTTTTAGCTCAGTGTATGGCCTGGCAGTGCACCAGAAAGCAGAGAAAAAGGGAACATTAAGTCACCTATAATTTGCTTTCCCACAGTCAGAATGTGAAACAGACACATGACAGCTTAGTGATTCATCTAGTCCGTGCACCACGTCTGCCTCCCGAACGATGATTGGCTCTGGCACGGGGCTTGCCTCCACCGTGCAAGCAGGGTGAGCGGGTTCCTGAGTCTAAACCTGTGATGTCGTCTCCTTTGCTATGCACTGAAGCAAGTATTAACCTAATATCTCATTTTGAAATATGGAGGCAGGGAGTTTCTTCTTTGCATGTGTCCGCATTCTTCGGTCTCGACGCAGCCTCACCGTAAGGGGGACATGTTGAGTGAAAGCTCCCCTGCCTGCCTCTCACCTCTCATTGGAGGCTATAAATGCACAATGTGTTAATAATTTGGGGAGCATATTAACTCTCATTCTGTTGTTCAGCAAAACCCTAAGCGCTGCTGGTAATGTGCACTGTGCTCACCTCCAACATGGAGGTTTGCCGAATTAGCTTGCGCCAGTAAGTTTTTTCCTCCCAAACGCACCATGGTGCAATATAGGGAGAGAGAGAATGTGATTACAAACAGTAAGTTATTGCCTCGGGCACAATTAAAACTTTGCAGACGAGCATTCCTGATTGCAAACCGAATCAGGTATGGTGTTGGTGGGGCATGTTGCTTGTTAATTGGTTAATTACGGAGCAGGAAGGCTTGCTGTACAAGTATTAACTGGGAAATCTGCTCTACATTTTCTGTCAGTCCCACATGTAAACCAGACACTGGGGCAGCCCCTCGACTAAAAATAAGCTCATCAGCAATTTGGAGCTGTGTGGGCTGTCTCTCATCATGATGGAAGAGCTTTCGCAAATGGGCGCTCGCTGCTCACACACCACAATGCTCCCCTTCAAAACATACAATCTCACTAGATGTATTTGTTGCCATAGAAGCAGCGATGTGGTTATATTCAGAGCCAGAGAAAAATGCCTTCCTCTGCGTAATTAGGCAAAAAATCATAATAGTTGCACAGAAGTCTCGTTGGGTTGTTATTGCAGTAATTCTGAATAAAGTACGAGGTTTGAAATGCATCTTGGAAATTATTGGAGGTTATTTTTTGTTATGAAGCTGTTCTCTGCAAGATAAGGAATGAATCTGGTTAACCATGGACTGGCCCAAGGACTGTGAAGTGCACAGCACCAATGACTTAACACCATGACTTGCAGGTGTATTGCTTCATGCCACATGTTTCTGACAAAGTCAGGAAAAAACAGCCCAGGGCACGGACTCGCCACAAGGACAGCCTGTACACACACACACACACATATGTATGCACACATGCACACCTCATACCTCTGGAGGAAATGTTGCGATTTCTTAGTCAATGCCCTCAACACCACAGATCCTACAGGTCTTACTCAGAGCCAGTGTTCACTGTTGCTTGAATAAATCAGAAGTGTTTTCTGACTGCAACTGCATTTGGCTTTGATTAAAGCAAAGCCACAGGCTAAAAGCTGTCCACATCCCTTTATGAGCATGCTTTTCTGACCTTTCTGTTCAGCGAGTCTTCTTAGGACTGAGGACTTGACACAATATGACATGTTGCCAGGTCAGTAAACATGGTGTTGCTGGAGATGAAACAGCAGCAAGCAGAAAACAAATTGGAGATTTGATGTACGCTTTGATTTCTTTTCATCCATTATGTGCAGCCAATGCTTTTGATTGAAACTACGCGTGGGTGTTGTAAATAGTGGAGTATCATCATTGCTAAATGGAGTCATAATCTGGTTTCTGTTGTCAGAAGTGTATTGTCTTGGCTTTCCACACATGTAAGGATGGAGGTGACAAATCAGTCTCTCTTTGTGTGTGCATTTGGGGGCTTGAATTTCTGACTCAGCTTTTTGTTCATGCACCTGTTCAAAAACTAAGGGAAAATATCAGTATAATTAATCAGTTTTTAACCCCATGAAAGCATGTCAAACACATCCTGCACCTCAGCTTTGTGGAATATTTTAACATAAGTGAAATCACGCAGTCTTTTGTATCAATAACATGGTAGGTAGTTGTCATAACAATGTTCAGTGTTTTTTTTAGCGAGACAGACTTGAGCACTGCATAAATTCCTGCCCTAATTTAATTAATAGATATTCTTTAGCAGATATTCTTTAACATAACTCTAAGTGAAAATATTATCAATTTAATGATATAATTTCCTTCTGAAATATAGAGTATAAATAACACTTACATGCATATATATAACATTGTCTTCCTACACATGTAAGAGTCAAAGCTAAATCTATAGCTCTCATTAATACATATACATTAATACTTCTGTATGTTTTTTGTTCACTTCTACTGCAATTATTGCAGGATTATCATATGAGATTTTCACAGTTTCACAGTTGTAATTGTTTGCACCCCCTGTACTGATATGTTTTACAAAATAAACACCAGTTTAATGTAAATTATCTGCCATTTCATTACCATAAGTGACCTGCAAATAGTTTTGTCATTTTAACAAGATAACGCCAAATAATTGATAGTTTATTTTTCCAGCATGGATTCAGAGCAACATCTCAGCAAGGACCTCCATCTCCCCTCTAACATCCACTTGTCACTGTCTCATTTAAGTTACACTGCAAGTAAACAGATCAGTAATTGCTAGTAAATGATCAAGTTATTTGGTGTAACATCTGTTTACATAGCTTTATTTCACATTAATCTGCCTGTGATGTGAGATTAGTGATAAATGGAAGGTTAATGAGGCATGACAACAGAAAATTAGTAGCCAGTGAATGGATAGGTAAGTCTTATTGTTAAATATTCTGGGAGGATTGCATTGCAGATTTATGTGGGGGGACAAAGATGGATGTGCTGTCTGGTATTCACGTCACTTTGGCAAACACTTGTTTCTGGATGTTGGCAGGCAGACAGTATCTAATACTAGTGAGCAAGCAGATTAATACTGTAACCCCTCCAACACTCCCACCTCTCTGTCTCTCTCTTCTGCCTCTGTGGTTAGATACCGACTTGTTATTTCTACAAATAAAAAATCACAAGCTGCTTTGTTGTCTTACCAGTTTTACGTGCGATTGTTCAAGAATCTCTCTCCACCTTGAGCTGATCGTGACGATGTCTTTGCCAACAGGTCTACTGTACAGTCTGGCAATGTCACCCACTGGCCCACCAAGTACAGGGTTGCACAGGTATGCCAAGGTGCCCACCACCCACATATCCCTCTTATCTATTGCCAGCTCGGCTTGGACGAAGTAAAACTGCTGTTATTTCACTAAAAACAAGCTTAGAAGTATCGCTGGGAAGGAAAAAAAAGGTAAAAAAGATGTTTTCTATAATGAGGGCAGAATTTGGTGTTTTCTTTTGGCAGTGTATACACAGCTTGAGTTCATGGTGGAAATCACAGTAAATATTTGCACAATAAACTATTGTTCGGGATAGGTTGAAGTCTGAGCAAATGTAATTACTGAACCCTTACTATGAAGTAAAAATACACAGTATTGTTGTGTTTGATAGCCATGTCCATAATTTGAATTATTTGTCCTTTTAAAAATCCCCTTGTTATATGAGCAGAAATGACCCCTTGCTAATGAATAACACATGATGTTACCCAACTAAAAAGACTAAACACAGCCAATTGGGTTTAAAAAGGGCGTCGGATGAATAAGTATTATTTTAACAATAAGATGTGACTGCAGTTGTGGGAGTGCTGGTTGGGGTCTCCAGCTTTTTCGGATTCAGACATTATCCTTTGCATAAATTATAAACCCTGTACAATTACAGTCTTGTACACAGTTTTGTTTTCCGATTCCGTCTCCCCCTCACACACACTCTTAATCACCGTGCTACCACCGCCACAACAACAAAATCTTAAGCTTGAAATCACACAACCCACACAGAGTGCTATCATCAGATAAAAGCATTGGGTGATGTGAAGTAATTTATTATGGCACTTGCTCATACTGGCACAGAGGGTTACATCATTGGCAGTATGAACTGGTGCCTTGCAGCTAATATCCTGTAGATTGATAGGATATTTTCTCCATGTCTGTCTCTGCCTGTGCTGCCTTCCCTTAACAATGCCAAGAGGGTATAGACTGTTGAGATTTGTGCACAGAACAAATCATGCTGTTGTTCTGGTATTGTTTGACAAACATCCAAGAACTCGGAGTGGATTGACTCAGACTTGCATATCATTCTGTGGTTTTGGAGACTAAATGGAAACTGCCAGGGGTGAAGTCGAGGCAGAGGGCGCCGTGAATGGGCAAACTGATTTAACAAGCACAGGACAGACAGATGGTGTAGCGGAACAAAAACACAGAAAAAAAAAAGACAACAAAGAAGGTAATAAGAGCGAGAAGGCCCACATCAGAGGGAGAGAATGGCAGAGAATCCCCCTGGTGAAAAGTTGTTGTGCACCACGGTTCTCAGATCTCTCGTCCAGAAAACATCTTCAAATACAACAAGAATAGCAACACACGACAGTCTCCAAATGTTGGAAACTGTCATTATCCTGATCTGTCACTGTATCAGTTGGTTGGAATCAAAGTCAGCGCCCCTGACGAAGGTTAAAAAGTTGCGATTCAAAACAGGAAAGAGGAAAGAAAATATAGTCCTCTTGATACACAGCACATTTTAGGAATCCACGATAGCAGGATGTTGTGGCAACCCAGGGGACATAAGAGGCTTCACAGTTAAAATAAGAGTTGTGAAATCAACCAATGGGGAAAACAGAAAGTGGCTTTAATAAAAAATTAAGGAATAAACTACAACTTCAGATTTCTCACATAGGAACCATGGTGTCCTCCTAGTGGTTAAAGAACAGAGTAGTAGACACACTTGCTCAGTTAGTGTCCGTGGAGGATCATGTTGGGCCATGTAATGCAGTCAGAGGCATACCATTTCTTTTCAGTCTCACCTCATAGTTGATATCAGTGTCTCCGGACTCTTGAGCCACTTGGCAAAGATCTTGTACATCAGTAGGACTTGTTTCCCCTGGTTGTAAACCCTGGTGTGAGGAAGCCTGGCCAGAGCGTCTAGGAAGGTGATAGATGGAAGACTCAGAGATGTGTTCAATGACAAGAAAATATATATATATATATATATATATATATATATATATATATATATATATATATTTACACAGTGCAACCAAAGTACACATGTAACAAATGGGTGAAGAACAAGAAAACAACTAAATAGGTAACTTTGCTGAGGAAACCTCAACTTATCAAACTTAAGGTAACAGCACACAGTTACACAAACATCCTTCTCCCTCCTTAAATAGGCCCTCCAATCTACAGCACAATCAGTTTAGGCAGAACCATACTGTAATGTTTATTTGCATACTGTATTTCTCTCAGGGGTGTCTGTTTCATACCTAAACACAGTTGAATGACAATGTTGCCTGTATCAGTAACACTGTCAGAAGAAACAAGGCTCAAACATTCCTCACCGTTTTGCCAGGAAAAAACTCTAATCATTACAAAAAAAAGGATTTATTAAACAAATAATCACCATAACATGACAATGAAAATGACCCCATACTTGGTATAACTTGTGACATCATTGATGACATCAGCAAGAGCATAAAAGCAGGAAGTGTTTGGTTGCCAACCTCTTTTAGCTCCTGGATGTTATGGTGAGTAAGAACAAAGAAAGCTAATACACAACTCCAGAAAACTATAGATGAACCTATTGAGCAATAACTGAATTTAAACATGTCTGTGTTTGGATATAAACTAGTGATGGGCGGCTGAAGCCTTATGAAGCTTTGGGGCATTCTTTCTTTTTATTATGGAAAAGAAAACTTAGAGCAGTCCTTCTAGACTGGGCCTGAAGCACTGCAACACGTCTCTGATTTTAATTGTTTTAGTCTCATATGTGTGCAATAAAAGTCCAACAAGCCTGTGTGTTATTATTAAATCTGTAATACTTTTGCTCAGAAGTGCTGCATTAAATGTAGACGTTACTGTGCAATATGTTGCAGAAAAATGATTAATAAATTCATTGTCCAAAAAGCGTAGATATGAAATACATTTGCTGACACAAATATTAATGGTACTTATTGGTGTGTTTTAGGCCCAGTGTCCACTGTGGGCCCGTGTGTTCATGGTTGATATTTATGTACCATTTCATGAGTCACAATGTGATGTGATAGGAGAATGATATTCATTAAATTACCTATTACTTTTGTTACGTTATTACTTGGTATCAGGTGGAAATGTTATCACACATATAACAACAATTATTCCCTTCTCTTCTTATCCCACTAATGTGCCCATCACATAGTTTAGCTGCAAAACTGTCAAACTGAATGGAGCACTTTCTGAAGCGCCAGTGAAGCTTTGTCACATGGTATTCTTCCTTTGAAACAAGCTCAAACACAATGTGTTGAAACTGTGAGCTTCACAGAAGTAAAACAAGCTTTGGTATCATCTGCCCGTCTCCATGCTAAGCATGAACAAACCTGGGTTAGCGTGTGCTAGCATAGCCCCAGTTTGTGCCTCTCATGTAGGCCTATTGGCATACGTTCATGTCACAGAGCTATCAGTTTGTCTGTAAGATAATTAACTGGCGATGTTTAAAAAACCCAGAAGGTCGGTTGATTATCTTTTAGAGAAACCGATGGTTAACTCAGTGAGAGGCACAAACCGGGGCTAGCGATTCTACATATAAAGATGTTACACTGGCTAAAGAAATAACAATCATGGTTTGAAATAAGTAAAAATGAGACAAATGTCACGTCTGCCTTGTGTTTGCAGACATAAAGCACATCAGGGGTAGAGCAGGAAGGCTATTTCCTGGATTTTAACATGATGGGAATCTGTAAGATTTCTCCACCAGAACCATTTGTGAGCATTTTGGCTCCTACAATCAACCCTGTCATCTAAAAATTACATCTATGCACAAATTTTCTTTGCCAAATACCTTTAGGTGGAAACCTCAATGCTGACTGGATTATGTTTGCTGGCAGCATTTTGTAAAAAGCTTACTGAAAGACCAAACATGAGGTGATAACTCTATTGCAAATAGTTTGCTGCTGTGCTATTATATCCAGCTATGACTGTGTTCATATAGGTTTTGTTCTGAACTGAAACGTCTGGAACAGGCAACATACTGAAGACAGAATCAGCGGCAGTATGAATGGTGATGTGTTCACTTACTGATGTATATACTGAAGTGCGTTTGAATGGTGATGCGATCCCTCAGCTTAGAAAAAAGTGGACGAACTACATAGTCAGCGACAACTAATCTTTGAAGTGAACTGAAAGTATGCAGCATCATTGCTTTCAACAAAACATACATGCTTAACCAGTTTAGTTGATTTAGTGATATTGAGTATAATGTTTAGGTGGCAGATGAGCTATTATTTATATGTATGTATGTAAAATCTGAGATAATCAAATTAATAACAGCGGGTAGTGAAGGAGAGAGTGGGCACCAGCAAGGTCGTTGCCATTAGATTGGCCTGCTCCAACTGCTAATGGTTGTGTTTGTATTCAGCTCCAACACATGCCCCACCATTTACCCCACCAGAGGCATGTATTTGGTGTTAGGTCTACTGAGAACCATTAGGCTAATTTAGACCCCCGTGTGCGCATGCCTGCGTGTGTGAGCGTGCATGCGCGTGTGTCCAAATGCACATGCAAGCTAATTTAGAATTTAAACGATGTGCTAGCGCGACACTTCAGAAGGATTACTGTACCACAGCCTACATATTTCCCGTACATGGGCTGTTTGTGGCCGCGCAGTATCGATATTTGCATACTTGAAATATGAAATTGCTCTCAGCATAATTATACCCGTGGAGAAGTGGCATCTATGAAAGCGAGTGAAGAGGAAAGTAAATGGCATCGGACCAACTCAATAAGATTTTCTATGTTCCATACATTCATTATAATATTTTGACGCATGAAATTGATTATTTTTACATATTCATCATTTGCGCACATGACTAGCTGTGGCGTTACAGGTCTCGGCACTCTACAAAGTGACTAGTGACCTTAGGCTTTTTCCTGTGTAAGTAAAAAGTGAGCTATGACAGATCTTGTCACACACGCTCGCACACACACACACCTCGATGCTGACTGTGGAGATAAATAAATGAACATCCGTGGTCCCTCTCCACCCATAAAATATAACCCACAACCCTTCCCCAGGTTGTTGTGATTTGGAAGCAGCTGTTGTTGTGGTGGATTCGCCCCTCTCTTCCAGATCACGTTTCCCCTCTGCTTCTCCCCGGGGAAGCTCTGGTAATATTTTTGCGGTGGGGAGGGGTGTTGAAGGGAGGGGGAGAAACCTCGTCTAGTTCTCTGTCAGAGCTTTAAAGCCCAAGGAAATACTTTGAATAATGGAGCACCTGTACCCACTGTCAGCGCACACACACACACACAACACATGCATTCACACTTCCACTCATGTATGTGTCTGCGTACTGTAAAGCGCGTTTCTGTGTTATAAATCCGGGACAAGACCGAAAGTGCAAACAACTTTATCAAATAAGATGTTTATCGAAGGGTTCTGACTGTATTTGAGCTGCATATTATATTTAGAGCCAAAACACTCATTACTTTGCTATTAAACTCTCATCTACTGCAATTTGCAGATGTATGTACTCTGTCATCTCTGGAGATGTCACCGTGAACAGCACATTTATAAATTATCCATTTGTAACAATGTGGGTTTCTCTCCATCTCCTTCTCTCCCCACCCAGCAGCTCCCTCATTTTGCAAAGCATCTACATTATTGCTAATCACCTGCTCTATCTCCACATACATTTCTTTTTGAATAAGAGGCTATTATTCATCTTCCATTGCTGAACACTATTCTAATAATAACCTTCTCAGACTCCCAGATAGGTGCATGTCTGCAATGACTGCCAAATTGTTTCTTTCAAAGTCTCTGGGAGTTTGTAGCTCATATTTTGTCGCTGTTGTTTTATTGTTGGTTGAGAATTGGGAAGTGAATTTTATTTCCTTTATTATAGGAATAGTTTGAAATACACGTATTCGCTTTATTGCTGAGAGTTGGACAAGAAGATCAACACAACGCGTGTGTGTACACGGTAAATATGAAGCCACAATTAGCAGATGGTTAGCTTAGCTTACGTGGAAACAGGGTCAAACAGCTAGTCTGGCTCAGTTCAAAGGTAGCAAAAGCTGCCTACCAGCATGTCTTAACCTCACTAATCAACCCACTATATCTCACTGATTTAATCCGTACAAAAGTCTTGTTGTCGCTATGAGGTTGCCAGGCAACCAGCAATGACTCCAGGAAGTCACTGCTTCCAGAAAGTCAAGAAACTTGTTGTTTATACACTCTTTCTACAGAGTTGTCAAACAAGATATAACGTTTCAGTCTTTATGCTAAGCTACGCTAACTAGCTGCTGGCTTTAGCTTCAAATTTACCATACAGACATGAGAGTGGTATCAATCTTCTCATCTCGATGTAGGCAAGAAAGTGAAAATATTTCCCCAAAATATAAAAGAGAGAAAAAATATCCCTTTGACACTGAGTTTCAGTACAATGTGCTTCATATACATAATTATTATTATTATGGTCTTGCTGATTGTAATAGAGAACCGTAACCTTTATATATAAGTGAGCAAAGATGAACTTTGCGTCTGTGTATGCGTTACAGGATGTGTTTGTGTAGTACCACATTTAAATGTGCACGCGGAATTCCCCATTAATCCAAGGTTTATGGTTATGGTTGGTGCAAAAAAAAAGCATTTTCTTTTCCTAAATAAGTCATTTTGAATTCAGCACCCTGAATATGTTTATTGCCATTGTCTGTGGAATACGCTGCAGCTTTTTTAATAGCCTGCCCAGTGTGCACTCATCAATCACAGAGCAAGAGCAGCCCTCTCGCTCTCTCCACAGTCGCACGCTAACTGAGTTACAGGGCTCCGAAACTAACTCCAAGTTTTGAAATGTGATAAAAAGTAATCGCATTTCTCCCAGTCAGTATCCTTACAGATGTGAATCGATGACATTAATTACTGCATCTTATTATACACCACAAATGTGTTTTCGTTCATTCTTATTTATGAAAGAGGCCTGGATAATTTACCAGGAATAGGGGAATTGGCGGCAGGAGAGTCATATCCAAAACCCCCATTCAGCCCCCACATTGGTATGCAACATTAAACATGGAGGGAAAGAAAAGCAATACTTAAGTTTGTGAAATACTGCTTTTGCATTATTTCTGTTTTACACAATGTAATGTTTTTTGCGAGGAAAAAAAGAGACTTCAGGTTGTGTGTTTCAGCACCGCTCTGTCGGTTCAGATCATGTTACCTTGTGGGACCTGGAGACTTGCACACACATGTGCACACAAGAGACTGCATCTGCATGGCATCAGAAGAAGAAAAAAAAGAGTAACCTCAAGGGCCATATAGCAACAGTTAGCAGACGGGAATCCAAAGGCCCGGGGTGACAGAGCTTCTAACTAAGACAGAACACTTCCCCTCACAGACAAGTGACATTACCAAGGCCAGCGATGCGTGACTAAAGCCTCATAATTGTTTGGGTTTCCTTTATTATTCACTCTTTACCGCTAAGCGCCCATATGGAGAAGAAATTACACTCACTCAGAGACATGTTATGAAATATGAAATATAGAGAAGCTCTCAAATTGCGGCCCAGTTCATTTAAGCATTATGACAGAAGACATCCTTGTAACACCAGCGTCAAGAAGGAGGGAGATTCCCCAGAGGGAGCCACTGTGTCTCTGCCATTTATCCTTGTTAAAATTTCAATAACACAAGTCTCTTGCACATGACACTTTTCAGTAGGCTCATCAATACAAATGGGATTTGTGTGAGTTTAACTGTAGATACTTTTTTTCATCAGGGAATATCACCACATCCTATTATTCATTTGTAAGGACTTTCCTATTTGCGTGTTTCAATCTTTATTAACAAGCTGTCAAAATAGTGTATTTTTTAAAATAATTTATTTTTCCGCTTTACTGTAAGCTAAAGGCAGGATAGGATAACATTGATGGCAGTGTCATAACAGGTTAATTGGATACATTGTATTCTCTGAATACAAATTACAACACAAGTATGTTTTTCCAATAATTTATCTTGATGTTTCAAACAGACTCATTACAGTAATGACACTATCTCCTTGTCATCTCTTATATTCATAAAAAGATTAATACCTCTTTACTTAACCCTAAAAACACATAATTGGTTATTCTTTACTAAATGTAGCTCTCCATGTCATATCAATTGTAAAAATAATTGCAATAATGAGTTTCTTTCCAAAGACACAGGTTTTAATTAGATTTCTTTGCCCAGAATAAAAACGGATTGTAAACTGGCACTATTTGGCAGGCGGTGTATTGAAAAGAAAGGCGCAGGCTTCGAATTCATATTCAGCAGAGCCACGAGCGTGAGCCGGCTGGTGAGGTGAAGAGTGGACAGGTTAAGAGGTTCCAAGCCACTGAAGGAGAGATGCAGGCTGTGATGGCTTGGAATGAGAGCGGCGGCTGCATGCTGTGTGAGTGTCAGGCTGGCACTTGCCACAACTGGTGGTATTAATAAGACTGGGCTAAGATGAGCTCTGGGACGTGGATGACTCAACATGTGCTGGTGCCGCTGATGGGCAAGTGCAAATGAAATTAATGGGTAAGGGAAATCAAGTGAGCGAGCCCGAAATCAAATTACCAATCCGGCCCTCAAACAAATTAGTTGTGTGCCAAAGTTGTAATTGATAGCAACACATGAGCATGCTATTGGATCAGACAATATGATCTAGCGTGCGTTGCCTCTGATGTGATTTGCTGCTGTATTATCATGATTAAATATTAAAGATGTGTAGATGACAGTGACCCCATTGATATGCATGGCCTCCTAGGACCACGTTGGGTGGGGGGACTGGCTGAATTCCGATTGGCCCTTCGGCTAGGCAGCAAACAAAGTGTTTTAAACTCTTTCTCGCCGGGTATCTTTTAAAACAAAGAAGATAATTCAAAAAGAAGAAAATAAATTTGCTGTCCCATCTTCACCCATCTAATTTGGCACCGAAAGGAAGCCCGGAGGTGAAGAGCTACCTGCGCAGGAGGAGAATACAGCTTGTAATATCTGAACAGAAAGAGTAAAACTCTGACTGGGTAATATCACAGCAATAATGCATTTAGTCTGACAGCTACAGCAGCTCTTGTGGTAGCATTTATTTGTTTGGTTCATAAATGTGTAAACTCCGATTCCGATTAAAGGCTCACGCTCCCCAGCTCTGTGTGTGGCTTTTGATATAAGGCTTTCTGGGGGTTTTTTTTTCCTCCTTCCCAACGTTGGCGAGGGCTTTTATATAATGAACTGAGATGCTTTTAATAAAATATAATGATCAGCTAAAAATTGGTTTGAAATCAAACACTCCACCGTGGCTCAGCAAAACGCGTATCTCAAGGCACATCCACTCTGCCTGCATAAGAGATGAGAGATGTTTCTTTTCTTTTTTTTTTCTTTCTTTCCAGATTTGCAAACCTTCAAACCCCCTAAAACATCAAACCTTTACTGCTCCACCAAATTCTTCGGCTTTGTCCTCACAACTGCTGTGCATATATGAGCAGATTCTTTGTGATGTGGAAAATATTTCACCAGTAGCTATCGGCCTCATAATTCATAAAACATTGCATACAATTGGAATACCAATTGGCCTATAGCATACAAAGTTATTTGAGTTTATTAATAATTTAAATACTGTTGCAATGCCATGTAATGTTGTCTTATTTGCTCTCTTACCTATTTAGAAAAGCAGCTCCACAGTGTAAACAATAATAAAATGGAATCTAAATTTAAAGAAAGAAGCATACTGAGGCATCGTGAGGCAGCAGGAAAGTAATAAAACTTAGTCCTGTCTTTGTTTTCCCTTTATGATCCACTCTTGCTAATAATGGATTATTTGAAAAGTTCATCCTAATTAAATAGTGCATGCAGCACAGTACGCAATCCCTACCATCCATTTGGGTAAACCTCAGACACAAATATTGTATCCTGCGCACACAAGCATGCACAGTACACAAAAGTGCACATATAGCCTTAGAGAAGCACACATGCACGCATCAAATCACCCACCCTGACATGTCCGTACTGTACTTCAGCCCAGCATGACATGTCGTGTGACTTTTTCCTCAGAATTGAGCAGTTTCGTGTGATTTTGCTGTATTCAAGCTAAATGGACGCCTCATGCTGACACTATGGTTGGATACAGTGGCCATTATATATACAGTACAAAGCACATGCATCATCGTGCATGTGGGAACTTTGCTGCATACATGCTCACTCGAGCGTTGGTGTGTGTGCGGCTGTGTGCTCGTGCGTTCGTGCATATGTGTCCCCGTATCAGCACAGAGCCGTCTCCTTTGAAGTCTGTTTACCGTGCCGAAGCCTTGCTGAGAACACTGGGATGGCAATCTGTGACACCATTGACACCTGGCATGTAAACATTGACAATAACTCAGTCATAAAACCTCCTGCGGGTTTGCCCTTTCTTACCTTCAGAGGCTTTGGCTGCAGACACAATGCCCCCTCTGTTCACAGCAACCTCCTTTTTCTCTCAACTTTCACTGCCTTTATTTTTTACTTTAAATGTGGGCTCATAAAAATGTAGCCTACTTTATCAACTTCTGTTACAGTTTCACAGTGCAGTCGCTCACCCATTATCCACTGGTTTAACCATTACAACTCAAAAATGTAAAGTTGAAGTACTCAGTACTCAAATAATATAACAGTGTAAAAATAAAACAAGTCCTGCATCCAAAATCCTACTTAAGTACAAAAGTATTATCAGCAAAATATACTTAAAGTATCAAAAGTCAAAGTACTAGTCAAAGTCAAAGCAAAATGTTTTTGTAACATATATTATTATTAATTACATTATTAGGTTATTAAGACTGATAAATTAAAGTGTAAGCAGCATTTTTCTGCTGGTTGAGGTGGAGCTAGTTTTTAATACGTTATATACTGTTGACTAGAACCAGTGGTTCCCACCTTAGGTGTCGGGCCCTTCCAGAGCGTCAAAAGTTAAATCTGAGGGGTTGTAAATTGGTTAATTAGGCAAGAAAGACAAGAAAGAAGGAAAAACAAAGTTCAGGTACTTGGACTTTTCTCTAATCTTTAGCCCTAAAACCTTTAACCTCTACATCTTTTTTTGTGAAATAATGGATAAATTTGCCTCTTTGGGCCTCGAACAGTAACATTTTACAGGAATGAAACTATCTAAGAAGTTTAGAGTGGAAATCTCTGTTTGGTGGAACTACTGACAACTCATAGACATCTGAAACATGATTTGTAACAATTTGTTGTCTTTCGTAAACTTACCGTACAGGTGTGTTTTTCATGTAAACATCTTAATCTGCAAAGTAGCTACAGCTGTCAAAATTAATGTAGGGTAAAAAGTACAGTATTATCCCTCTAAACTGTAGTGGAGTAGCGGTAAAAAGAAATGGAAATAAATAAGTACAAGTACCTCAAACTATATAGTACAATACTTGAGTAAATGTACTTTCCACCACTGCCTGTAATAGTTAAATAAGAGCTAGTATTCCACCTACAGTGGGCCTGGATGGAAAACATATTGCAGAACTGTGTGTAGAAGTCATCTTATCATTGATTTTTGGGAGATTTAAGAGCATGACACCATACATTTTTTTCAGTTATTTATTAATTTATTTTTTATTGAGACAGTTCCTTTTTGTTGGAGCAGTTCCTCCCCCAAAAAGCAAGGATTTATGGCTTCCATTTCACTGTGAACTTCACTAACCACTTGTCTCATGTCACTTCCTGGACCAATAATCTTGCACTCACCGCTGTCCTTGCTCACACTGAGGGCCCTTATGAGAAACAATTTACCTTTTGAACATAATTTGTCACCGGAGCAATGCTGCTTCATTATCATATCATCCTGCTAACTCTTGCCTTTGTTTTGACAGATAGCTTTCATAAGTCACTGGTAAAAACCTTCAGCGGACGTTTGGGGTTTTACTGTCACATAGGCTCCATCTGCTCGGTTTGGTGGGGTTTTTATGCTGCGCCATCATTCACCTCCCACAAGCAATAAACACTATCTCTCCTCACTCGCTCACTTTCCCCCTTGCACTCACTTTTTCTCTCTCTCTTGCAGTGTTGGAGGTCTTTTTTATAATTCTCTTTCATGGGAAGAAAAGACAACAGAGCAAGAAAATAGCAGGCAGTGTATCGGTAACACGGAGAGGTTTGATCTATCGTCAGTGTTAAAGCTTGAGCCCTTATTCTCTTCTGTTTTGCATAAAACATATACAGTGAGTGACACCGCGCTTGCCTCTTTAGAGAAAGAAATAACTTCAAAGATCTTCTGAGGAATTTATTCTGATTAGAAAGCTTTATTCTGCAAAGGAAAGCTCAACTTTTGACTCCTGCTGTAGTGCTGATATCAAAAAAAAGGGGGGTGGCACGTGAATAGCAGCCTGTGCAGCAACATATCACTGATGAATACATGACATAATCAATGTTAATTTCTCTCCTTTGATACTGCTGAATTTACAGCACCTATCATACATTTGTACGCAGCCGGCAGAGTGATATATGAACCCTGCCCGCGACAGACATTAGGGATGAGATACAATTGTTTTCCCAAATCAAAATAAATGGGTCACACAAGGTTCTCATATCGTCAAATATTTTGCAGTAGAAAGCCAGCCCTGCAATATTGACTGTATAATTGAATCGTGTGAAAGCACAGTCGATTTAAAACAATAGATTTGAGGGATGAGGAAACTGTCAAGTCATGCATCATAGTCAGCATTTCACCTTAGGTTGAGGACAAGATAACTTGAGTCCATTTCAATCTCTCTTTTGCGAAACAGATCCACGACATCATATTTTTCACAAGAAAACAAGCTCTTGTGGATATTTTTTTGTTGTTGACATTTTAATAATTCCAACAAAAACTTAAGCACCGATGACGATATGAAAAATTGCTTTTTGAATTAACACCCTGGTAAGGCATAACCTCAGGGCAAGATATTTAATCCTGATAAGACGTTGAATAACTGGTTTAAAATGAATAAAAGACTTTTGGTGTTTGTGTCAAAAACGAAACTCCTCCACAAGCCTCACCTATTAAAAGATCTTTTTCATTTCTTTTCACCGCCATCAATCTCCCTGTTTTTCTAATTTCAGCTTTGTCATGTCCACTTTGTTCGATTAGAATCCACATATAGTGTGACTATATCAATTTCCTCCACCTGAACCAATGGAATTACTTCCTTCAACAATTTGATCTTTGCAGGATTTTATTGGAGAACCATAACCATTTCTGCCAGCGAAAAAAGCAGCTGTATGGCCAATGCAACTGTTATCAATCACCCAACATGGCTGCTTTCATATAGTGAGTGTGCTCTGTAGTTTTGACAAGAGTTTTCATCAGAAATAAAGGCGCAGTTCTTAGAAAAACTGGTCTTTTTGTGCAGAGGGAGTGCAGGGTGAACTAAGGTGGTTCCTATGGGGACCTCTATTTAAAACAAAAGATCTGCTTTAATCCACATCTGTGAACCTGGCCAGTGAGGTTGTTTAAACATTTTAACACACAGGGGATGATAAAGGATCTAAGGAAAGACTGACTGACTAATACTGGCACTGTCAAAAAGATAAAACATGACCACACAACTCTGCATCATGGCATCAGGCTGAGAATATAAGTCATATAAATTGTCAGCTATTTGCCCCTGTCCTGTGAGTCCTCCAAAGTTTAAGTTTCATATTCAAACCCTAAATTTAATGTTTCCTTGTGGGCATTAATAAAAACAAACTGTAAAAAATATATGGCTTGGCTGTTATTCTTAAAACACTGTTAAACTATAGTTTTTCTCTATTTCCCCCTCTCTTACTCGTACAAAACACACAATATTTATTCCCAGAACAGAGCATGAATTTTATTTTTGAAGCATAACATTTTAACATGTCTAGACAAAGCAGCGTATTCCTCAAGCACACCGAGGGCGCACTGTCTTTCAAGGGCTCGTTATATTCTAAAATGCGGTAATATTTGTGGTCGGATTGAAAACTTTTCATTAAATTCAAGGCTGCTGTGTTTCTCCGGCGTTCGCCTGTGGCATCATCCGCTCTGAACCGAACGGGCTGATCTCCGGGATAATTTCTTGGGTTCCCTCCACGGGATTATTGATTCCTCCATGATGAAAGAGAGCACTGTACAATAGTGGTCCAATTATAGTTTCAACACCTGCACACAGCACAATCATTTGTTTTTTTTATCATTGTGTGAAGCACATTATTAGTTATTTGCCATCCATCAGCAGTCATCAGGCCTCTTCGAAAACAAAGTGAGATCTTATTTAGACGCTCAAGGACCACTTTGTTATGTGAAATCAAACTTTATAAAAAGGAGTGAGACGTCTTCATAGCACGTCCAAAAGAACTGCTTTAAAGCATTGCCAATGCGATTAACCACTATGAGGCAAATGTAATATATGTGACTATATATTTTCATGTGCAAACATAAAGTGATGATCAATTAGTAAGTTGTTTGTGTTCATTACCAGAATTGCCAGATGGCAATAAATGCAAATTTGCCAATTTAAGTGGATTAATTAGTTAGTAAATGATGGTGTCCTGGGGTTAATGTTTTGCAGAGAGATGGATGGACGGGGGCTGGTGGTGCGTCCGAGCTGTGAGACACTCGGTAAGGAGACAAGAGACCGGATATCTCTGATAGATACCTTGTATTCCCTCTGGCTATCTCCCGTACACTGACAACAGCCACGCTTGACATGGAACAACATTAGACGTGTTGATTCAGTGCACGGCTGCATTGATTTGCTTTTACGGTAAGTGTGCAATGTTCTCGTGGCACCTATCATACATACGAACTCGGTCCTTGGGGAGGAGAGGAGCAGGAGACTGACAGTAAAAAAAAAAAGATGAGGTGAGAGGTGAGCCATGTCTTTAAAGGAGTTGTGGTAGTTCATGTGTTTGTGCGGTCTATCAATCTTTTTCAGTGGTCATTCTCGACGGCAGCTTTATGAAAGATTCACAAAATCATATGATGGCATGAATCCAATAAAACATGTGACCACTATGACAGCAGTGGCGTGCTGTGAAAGGCTTTAAGTATAAAAAATATATGAGGAATTAAATAGGATATGAGCACAAATGCAAGCTTCTCTTGTGAACAGCACCAGATGAAAAATGCCTCCTTTTTCATGTGGGAGACTTGACAAAAGATGCTCGCTGGCAGTGGCGAGGAAACGAAATCTACCTCGCTGTCAGTCTACCACCTGCATTGTTATGTTATGACACTTCAAACATCTGGAGTGCACTTTATGTTTTGAAGCATCCAGTTTTCCACAGGAGGAAATTACCAATCTACAAGGAGGGCAGCTGTGGCCCGAAGGCTCGTGAGGAGGGTTTGTGACTGCAAGGTTGCCAGTTTGACTCCCCAGACCATCTGGGAGTATGTGAGATGGGGGAGGTGAATGAGAAACACTCTTCTTCTCCCCTCAACAACTGCTGCTGAAGTGCCCATATGTAAGGCAGCAAGCTTCCAAATGATCCAGTGGCAATTCTCTGGTAATACTGGGCAGCTCCCACAGAATGAGACTGTCACTGTGTGTCGAAACCCCCAGGCGGAGAAGATAATAGGTAACATGCTTTTTTATCAGCTTGCCTGGTTTAAAAATGTGAGTAAATAAAATGAAATAAAACTGGAAGCTTTTGTGCTGTTGCTGTACATTCAAACAGCACATCTGGACATTATGCAGTTGGAATGAAGTGGAAAATAATTAGAACATTATTGACATAGTTCAGCAAGTTACTTGAAAAATATATGCAATTACCATATATTTTACCGACCATCAACAGCTAACGTTAGCTTAGCCCCAGAGACTGACCACACGCAGCTCTCCAGAGGAGGTTAAAGGTCAGGTTCACAGTTTTTAAGGTCTGTCTTGAATGATACTTGACACCCTCTATGTAAGTGAGGGGGGACAAAATCCACAGTCCTCGTTTTGTGCAAAAGTGCATTTTAAAGTTCATCTGAATAATAATTAATATATGAGGCTGAGTCAGTCAAATCAAGTGAGTATCTTCCAAAATAAGTCTTTTTAGTATAAAAGTGCCTCTTTATGTTTCCCAGGAGAGTGTTTTGCCGTGAAGGGATAGTAACAAAAAGAAGGAAATTTGCACTAAAAAGGATGTAACGTTGGAAGATATCCACTTAGTTTAACTAATTTGGACGACTGAAGCCTCGTATTAGCTTCAGATAAGCTTTTAAATAAGTTTTTGCACCAAGGAGGACTGTGGATTTTGTCCCCAATCGCTTGCATTGAAAGTGAAGAGATCATTTAAAGGGGCAGTATGTAATTCAAGTTTTTTATTTTGAAGTTTTCCAATATGATAAAAACCATAATGCAACACAAGAGAACATATTACAGTAAATCAATGAAGAACAGGGAACAAAGAAAATAGAACAAAAACAAAACAAATCTGGGCACAAGTGTTGATAAAATACAACATAAACAGGCTTTTCATTATAAAATAATAGGAATATTTTTATTCTGTTATGTTTCTTTCTTTATATACATTAAAAAATGAGATCACACTTCATAAAACTTCCCTTGGTAATTATTAGTCCTTGGGATTAAAGATTCAGAAGAGGCTGTCATTAATTTTAACCATTCAGCAAAAACTGGCTTTGTCTGACTCTTCCAGTGATGGAGAACAGTCCTTGAAGCGTGGCAGTGCAAGTCCTAATGTTTGTTTGGATATACCTGGTGGTGTGAGAGACCTGTCTCCTAAATAAGCACAAATGGGAAGATTCTGGTGATGGTTTATGCATCCACTCTGCAATGCTTTTGACTACTTGCTTCCAAAAAGGAGAAACAAACTAACAATCCCTCATTAAATGGACAAAAGTACCTGTTTCCTTTTGACACCTCCAACAGTAATTTTCATCAATAGTCCCATTTTTTAAAGTTTAGCTGGTGTATAATAATATCTGTGTATAACTGTGTGGTGTGGTGTGTTCCCACTGCATCTCTGACTGACCACCTGGCATCAGCCACTGTGTTTTTCCCTACATCCTCCTCTACATTTGAATCCAAGATCTCGCTCCCAGATTTTTCTGAAACCATGCAGAGGGCATGTTTCCATTTGTCTATCTGGATTCATGGTTACCTACATCAGTGGAACTCATTGTAAAAATCAGATCAAGTATACTTTATGTATGACTGTTCAACATTTCTGAGCAAGAGCAATGCAAAACATACAGACGGGGGACAAATTAAAGGAAAAACCAACATAAAGTGTCTTAGTAAGGTGTTGGGCCACCACGTGCTGTCAGAACAGCTTCAATGCTCCTTGGCATTGATTCTACAAGTCTCTGAACTCTACTGGAGGGATGAACACCATTCTTCCAAAAGATATTCCCTCATTTGGTGTTTTGATGATGGTGGTGGAGAGCGCTGTTGGTCCAAAATCTCCCATAGGTGTTCAATTGGGTTGAGATCTGGTGACTGTGAAGGCCACAGCATATGATTCACATCATTTTCATACTCATCAAACCATTCAGTGACCCCTCCTGCCCTGTGGATGGGGGCATTGTCATCCTGGAAGAGACCTTTCCTATTAGGATTGAAATGTTCCATTTATGTATAAAGGTTGGATGGATGGATGGATGGATCACTCAGAACAACTTTCTGTTGATTTGCATCCACCCTTCCCCCAAAGGGGACAAATGGACCCAAAATCATGCCAGCCTTTAATTTGAAAGTAGGGGGAAAAAACGATGCGTAGGAAGAGAGCTGAAAAAATCAAACATTGAGATTATACAGTGTGTAATGACTTGTTACATGTTTTATTTTCTAATGTACAGTCACATAGTACTTCATTTCAACACTTTCCACTACACAGCTGTAGTGTGAATGCTTTGTTTTCTTACTGTACTGTAATGTGTTAAACCAACTTCACTGCACACCAGGTGTGCTGTTTTGCTGTGTTTATATTTAATATATCTGATATGTGTAAACATTTAAACATTTAATTGCAGTGGAATAATGAAGTATTGGTGCAATATGAATCATTTATCTATTAATTTATTTATCTGCACAAATTCAATAACAAGCACTGGGTAATGTTTTTATATTTTTTATTTTATTTCTCATACCACTCATCTTGTTCAATTTCACCTCATCAGTTGCTGGACCTGCTTTCGGTTTGCGCTGACAGAAACTACATTACGGAGCATGAAATCAGGCTAAGAATATACCCATGTGTTAATGTTGTGTCACTTATGATATACATGATGAACAAGTTGTTGTTTTTAGTGTCATCTAACACTAAACCCTCCCATCTAGATGAACCACCAAATTAGATCATCCCATGCGTGTTACAGTGTGAGGGTGTGAGTGTGTGTGCCTGTGCAGCCAAGTGTACTTGTGTGTATTCAGTTGCACTCCCATGTGTGAAGCAATGCCTCGTATTTGCAAGTAAGTAAGTAAGTTTTACTTTAACACTTATTTGAAGCAGTTGTGAGACTGTGTATCCACAGAGCCAGTATCAGAGAGTTTAAGGGAAAAAACTGGTCATTTTGGGGGGGGATGGGGGGGTTGTGGTGGTGCTGAGACTCTCACCTTATGCTCTCTTATCTGAAACACTATAAATGTTTTGACCCCAGACCTTGAGGCGAAGAAACAATTCAAATATACCTTTGATCACGTCTGATTCAGTTTTCTAAGTCTGCAAGTTGAGAGAGAGAGGGGAACCAGGAGACAGATAGATAGAGGGAGTTGGGGTGGTGGCCCTCAGCGTTTATCAAAGAGCTTTTCAGAGCCTTTGACAACGCTTCCTCACTTGCCACGGCAGCATACTGATCTACAGGAGCCCACGCAGAGGCATACAGAGATCTCTCCAAGGTCGGGGTGATGTGTGTAATGCCAAACAGAGCTCTTCAGTACTGTAAAAACGGTATACTGGAGGAGTAGATATGTACAGTAAGCAGGGCTGCAACTAAAGACGACTTCTCATAATTGATTCAAATTCAGATTAATCTATTAATTGCTATACTGATTAATCAATATCAGAAAATTCTGAAAAATGCCCAAAAGCCCAATGAGGCATCTTCGAATTGCTTGTTTTGTCTGTCCAACAGCCAAAGGTGTTGAATTTACAATGATATACAACAATAATCAGCAAATGTTTGGCATTTTTCTGAACGACTTGACTAAATGACAAACTCATGAATCAATAATCAAAATTGTTTTCTGACGATCAACTAGCCGATCAATTGACTAATCATTTCACACTACATGTAAGTACACATAGTCATCTGTATCTATATAATTGACTGTTAGCTCTGTCCTTCTCTGTATTGGATTTGGGGAAGTTTGCACATCAGCATGTTGAGCCAAACTCCTTAATCAAGATAAAGTTACATTTGTGAAACACATTTTGTTTCGTTTACATCCTAGAAGCCTTTTTTCTTTTAACGTTAAAAGGGAAAAAATCCAAACAAGTATGTAAGCTAAGCAGCGAAACAGGGTTATGCTATAACAAAATAACAGCCTGATCTAATTATACTGCTGTTTCTTTATTTAGCATTAGCGCTACATGTCTTCTACATGAATCATGGTGTGGATGCTGGCTTTTTGCCTGCAGTTTTAGCTTCAATCTCTCAAGTTCATCTTTCAGTCCATGAAGTGCATATTTAAGACACCTTTTACAAGATTCTCATTTTAAAACTAGTCAGCTAGAAACATCAAAAAGTCAGCTCAGTAGCTACAGTTATCAACCGACTCATAATATTAGCTTGTTTAGCTAGCTAGCTACAGTTGGAAACAATAGCTGTAATTTCAGCCGACAAAACTGACGGTCGCTGGCAAGAAATGAGAAGCTGCTTTTGTCCATCTCCGACCCCGTTGTTTCAAAAATGACTGTGAATTTCGAGGGGTAAATCTGCCACATGGATGTATCATAAGACCTGGATAAGGCGCCGCCGCTCCGCCTTGCTTCCAATTTTTCCCAGTGGCCACTCGCGGCATCACAGCGAAAAATCCCCCTGCGGCCCAAAAACCATTTTCCCCATAGACCACCACTGTAAAAGAGATGTCTGTAAAACTGTTGACAGGACACCTCCAACTATAAACAAGGTCAATTATTACTCTTTGTATTGTGTATTGTTAAGCCACTGAGGTTTAATTTTAGTAAAACTTTTCCAAATCCCAGAAAAGTCATTTTTGTTTTGAATGACGTCACCACTGTGTACGAGCACCCCGGCTGGGCCAGAGGCATGATGGGATTAACACTACTGCACATATTCAGTGGGACGCATACCCCAGAAGTAAACCCGGAAGCTATAACTTTTTTGGCGTATGCGTCAGGCGAGCAACTCTTATTGGACTGAATAATCACCATCTTTGGATCCGATATCCAGTTCTTATAATACATCCATGATGTAACTAAGGGCGGGGCTTGGCGAATGGTCAAGTCTAGCAATTTACAGCTTCTAAACACATTTTAAAACTCTAAATTGGCAGGCACAGTCATTTTTCAATGTATGTCTACTTGGCCGAGCTGTTCCTTTAACAGGTATCCTTCTTTCTGTCTTTTCTCAGTTATCTCTCCTTTTGCTTACATACAGTACATACCACACACACACACACACACACACACACACACACACACACACATTAACATGCAACATTTACAGTACTGGCCCTGTTTTCCCTCCAGCAGCTTGTGGCCTAACAGGACGCTCCCTCAAACAGCGATGCAAATAGCCGCCCCAGCTGTCACCTATCAGGGAGGATCCTCGGCGAGTACATAACCGGTCGTGTCCCACCACTGCAGCCTACGTCTCCCTTCATTTCCCATTACAGCGGGTGGGAAAACATTGGTGGAGGCAAAATAATGGGCCTGCTTAGATATGAGGAGGAGTAATCTAGGACAGGAATTAAACTTTCATCTCCTCCAAACAGCATTTCAACGACTCGACTGATTCGTCTCTGCGCAACAGTGCCATTTGTAAACTCAGACATGAATTATTAACAGGGGAGCTTTGCATATCGTTGAGACTCATCGGACAGCTTTTACATCTTGGCACTCAGCGGGCCGCAGCCTCTCAGGTTATGATCGAGATACAGTAATAATGGAGCTTAGTTGGTAAGATAGACAAACAAAATAAGAATTACATTAATTTCAACTTGGAGGATGAAGAGCATGGTAAAGCATGCTAAACACAGATTATTTACAGAGTATAGAATCATTTTTGAAATATTGCTTCCTTCCTTTTTTTTTCTGTCAACAAAAAACACACAGTGGAGCAAAACTCCCAAACTCAAAACTTCGTTTTGTCATTATAGGAAGCACCATAAGGCTCCAGTTAAGGTTTCTGCTGCCTCTGCAGTTCCACCTATATATATTGCCTTGTGTATAGGAATTGCCAACAAAGAGACGAACCATATGCCACTCATTTATTGCTGGGTTGTTTTTTTTTGACAATCAGCCACTTAGATGCAGCCTTGTCATTTACATATTTGCATTCAAGACAAATTGTTGATTACGTCTTTCTTCAGGATGTGCAGTCGTATATCAACACCTTTTGTAGGCAGGAACACAACGTCTTCTTGTCATCTGTGTTAACACCAGAATCGAGTGTTACCTAAACACAACTGTTTGGGACACAGTTTTTAAACGTGGACAGCTTTTTTTACACAGTTGCTGTAAATACGACTATTTATCTCACACCGTTATGTGTATTCTAACATGCATGTTGAGGATTTATACAAATTAGGGTTCCAGCCTATTCAGGTTTTGCTCCATTAAGCATTAAAGTATGACTTTATGAACTGGGGAATAAAAAATAGGCAACATCACTATTACTACAATGGGGACAAAGTGTAGGTCATAAAAAGTTCCCCAATCCATTAAGCACGAATGAAAAAACTCTCAAATAGGCCTTTTAATCTCACTTTATTGCTGCAGCATATATCAATTGAAAATGCACAAATGAATATTTAAATATTTCACATAAGGTGGCCATTAAACGTGTTTTGTGTTTTTGCTATACGACCCCGGCTTGTGCCGTTTGCCGGGAGCCGCAGCAGCAGACCGGAGATCAGGTTTCTAGAGTATGCAGATAACCATTGGCCAAATTCAATTAAAGACAATGCGTCAGATCTTATGTTTGCTTTCCATTTTTCCATCAGTGCTTTTTTCTTATTCAAAAATAAGCTGCTACTATTGATTCAGCTGTGATTAAAAATTGATTGGCACTTACGTTGGGTGCCAGGGCTAGAAACTCCCCGTGCATCACTGCTGTTTTGTACCTTGGAGCATTAACTGCAATAAAAGTAGATGACTCCGGAGCCACCGAAGGGCCGACCGGGGCAAAAGGTCCAGTTCATGGAGGAAGAAGAAGGAAAAATAAGCAATTTATCTGAGAGAAAAGAAGCTCACCTCTAAGACCTCCCTTGGCAGCAACTCAGAAAGAGCTGGATACTGCAGCAATATAGATACACCACTGTCAAATGGAGCATGTTCAATGGCATACTTGACAATATTAAAGCGATAGTTCACACTGAATGCAGCTTGTAAAGATCTGATAGTACTGCCATGACCTGGGATCAGCTAAATGTTCATCATACTGTATCAGAGATTTAATTTGGCACAGTTTGACAGTTTATATTCAGATACCAAGATACAGTAAAGGGCAACGTGTGTGTGTGCATGTCTACTTTATATAGAGATGTCCACATACAGTACACCTCTGGAGTGGAAGATGCAGCGGAAGTGTGTAAGCACTTGTGTTTATGTGTGTGTGTGTGTCTGTGTGTTTGCTTCCATCTGTTTCTACAGTATGGTCATTGCTTGGGGCAAAGAGTCAAACTGTGTGTCACAGGGAGGTGTCAGGTTATGACGAAGCATCGTAGCTCGGGGAGGTCAGGCGATCTTGGAGAGATGGAAGTGGTCGTGGTGGTTGTTGTGGTGACGCTGCGTCTGTGAAGGTCAGGCTGGCTAATGGTTGTCCGGGATACATATAGCTTCACTATTAATAAAGTTGCCCCCTTCAAGGTCAGTCACATAATTATGACAGTACGAGCTTTGTAAGTTATACAGTGACTAAAAGGTTTCACACCACTTGACTTTTTAAACATTTTATTGTATTGTGTTTATTTTTGTTGTTTAACTAAAGCGATGTTTGCATTCAAATATGTACTATGTTTTATAAATGTAATCTACCTCTTCATTACCTTTGGCTAAATTCAATCTGGCAAAAAAAACTTCCACAGACTTCCACAGTAAAATTTAAAATCCAGAGTTCAAAAATGTTCAGCTCACATTGATAGAAATCTGTATTTTTATATATTTTAGGGGGGGTGGATCGACAAATATATCCAATAAACCCTCTCGTAACATAAGAAAGTATGCAAAAGCTCAAGGAGTTATGGCTTTTTATGGCCACTGTACTTAATGTGAAGTTAATACATACGTGTCAGAACATTTCTGCATGCATCAGTGTGTGTATGCATGGGCGCCTAAGTGGGGCCAGAGGCCTGGATGAGCGTGCATAGAGTCATGTGCCCGGCAGCTCCCTGCCACAGCCTCAGACAGACACAGCGGCGCTCTAATTAGCTGACCTGTCACCGTCGACACCCACAGCTGTGCAGTGCTCAGGGAGCCGGCTGAGTGCAGACAGAGGCAGCAAGGTGCAGCGAAAACACAGACACTGATGAACACATCCAAGACTTCTGTCATCGCCTTCAGGACAAAGGACACCACCTCATACTTTTGCCCAAGAGGTCATACTGCAGCTTTACAAACTTCGTTGTGATTACATTGGGGCTTTTTCCTCTTCTCCCCTGGGGAGTTCTTGTGGAGTTCAATGACATTTAGCAGTACAGCTTGCTTATTGTAAAAAGTAGGATTTTTTTAAGTGACTTTTCTGCCAATAGTAACCATAGTTTGCTGCTGGTTTTGGCACAATACTGACTCATCCAAAGGTAGACACTCTACAGGTGTATTTACACTACAGTCAACCGAAACCCTTTGACTGGGCACATAGGTAATCCCCATTTAACTAATCATGTGACTAAATTGGCTGCACCAGTGATGATGCAGGTAAAGGGGTGAATTCATTTTTTCACCTTGACATTAAAGGTTCTCTTCCTGTTGATCGGTGTCAAAAGAGCCACATTAAATCCCCTTTGACTTAATGAAACACATTATTAGTTCAAAATCAGGTTTATAAGCAATTCTCATAAAATTTGGAAAATTCACAAAGTATCAAGTTACTGTTAAGTATGTTTTTTGAGCTGTTAGAGGGCCAGCAGACTCCAAAACCCCAAACAGAACATGAGGGTTAAATGACTTTTCTGCCAATATAACCACAGTTTGCAGCAGAAGTTACTAAAACCTTGGTAAATATAAAATAAAAATGAGGAGCAGTCGAGGAAAAACACTGTTGCCAATGAAGCATGAAGCGCATGTTTCCATCCACAATTCTGTAACCTACCAGCTGCTTCTCGGGCCCTCTATAGGCCGTTGTTTGGGCCGGGGCGCGTGTGGGAACATGAGGGGAGATGACACTGGGGTAGAGATTTAAGACACGGTGCGCTGGCTATCGGAGGTCTCCTGGTAGGCCTCAGACACGTGGCGCTCTGTGCTTCCCTTCCTCAGCCCAGACTCATTCTCTGTCTGGCTGCCACGCACACACTTAAGCAGGGCAGAGAAATCCCTCATCTTGTATCTGGTTCAAGGTCCGCTGCCGTTGATGACAGTTGATGACAATCCAGCGGGGAACAGGGGAATATCACCTGCGACTTGAAATGGAAAGCAGTGAGAGGAAGAGGAAAAACGAGAAAAGAATACACCGCAAGAGCAAAGAATAAAACAGAGGATTTTGCACTTTAATTTGAAATATTGAAACACAAACCTGTCATATTAGTAGATCAAAACATTTGTTCTTTATTACAATTCTCATTAGCATTCTACTCCACACAGAATACTACAGAATAACATTAATCCCAATATATATTTTCTCACTTTCTTACACTGATTATAAATGCATCATCAATTGATTCTAATTGGAGAATACTTATCATTCAAACGTGTAGTGATCATAAATTTTCTCCTTTTAAAACATTAGGCATCTGTTCAAAACCAATCCCAGATATTTTATAGTGGCAGAAACTAAACCACAGACAAACAAAACTATCGATCTCCCTCTCTCTCTCTCACACACACACACACACACTCACACCTCCTCCTCTCCAGTGTGCACACGCGCCTCTAAAATATGCATTGTGAATCCACATCTGCCGAGAGTTGTGTGCCCCTGCATTATGCTTGAGTGATATAATTTATATCATTTCAGAGAAAAGGGAGGAAATCAATGAGATTTAGTTGGCAGCAGGGCCTGATAATTAATTCTCAAGGTTTGGGTAAAATATGTGACTAATGAGGGAGAGATGTAAATGTTATGAAGTTTCACTTGAAGCTCACCAGCTCCCTCCCAAACCCCACCGCAGCCATAATCGAACCTCAGAAAGTCAATAAACTGTCTGTGGGAATGATTTTAGCCTGTCTCTATCCTCTCTATCCTCTGAATTTATAGTGTTTCCTGAAAAACTTGTAGGAAGACAAGTGATTTTATAACAGTGAGGTGTCCTTCTGTTGCGTGTATATAAACGAACCGACAAAATCCGGCACAACCATTCTCTAGATACAGTACCATTTTCCATAAATGTTAAAAAAAATTTTTTAAAACCACTTAAGTGGGACAGTTTCTCCCGCCTCTAACAGGCTTACTCAGAAGAACCACTATTAGTGAACACTGATTAAAATCATACCACATTTTTACTTTTAGCAAAGTAAACAGTTAAAATGAAAGGGGAAAAACAACTACTGATGTTTTCAGAAATATTTTTCTTGGATAAATATTAAAAGTCACTTGAAACTTTGATCTGGGTTCTTCTGAGCCTTTTTCGACATCAAGGAAAGTACCCACTTTTCATTCCACCTGTCAACTGCCACAATCTGTTTTTATTTCCAGCTACCATCTCTGTCTGGGCTGGAAATCTGCTTCCCAGACTGAGTTACCTGTTACTGAGCTATTGTCAAGTATGTTTGGGAAATGAAAAGCACTGTGAAGTAACTTTTGGTTGTGATTTTTGTGTGTGTGTGTTGCATTATTCACTGAATGCAAATAAAAATAACATCAGAGGTGGGGAAGTATTTCTGTAGGAATAAAGTCACTGCAACGGGCGTGATACAAGCATGGTGCAAACCCTCAGTCTCCAGTATCAGGTCTTGTGCTGTTTAACATAATTAATGGACATTATTGTGGATTGCATGCAATGTGGAATTGTAAGCTCAATACTGATCATGTTATGTCCTTCATCAAAATCATCCTCACAGCGTCGTAAGCAACCAACCAAGGACTAAACACTGCTGAGATGTGATTGAGACGTGCACTACAAGCTCCCAGAAGCCAACTTCATGGTCCGTTTTTGTGTGTACAGTATGTGTGTATGGAGGGTGTTTGTGTTTATGTATGAGAGGTGGGCCGTGAGTGTGTGAGGGTCAGGGCCGAGTGAGAGGGGAGGGGGGCAGGCAGAGGAATATATACTCCAGGGACCTGGGGATTCACGTGGAAGAAAGGAAGGGAGGGATGGATGGAGGACGAGTGTGTGGGTGAGGACGTGGGGGGATGGTGATTGGGCGTGTGAAGGTGGCAGGGAGGAGCGATGTGGAGGAGGAGGAAGGTGGGGGCAGAGCAGTGAAACCCTACTTAATCTGATAGGAATTCATCCAGGCAGAGGAGCTGAGGAGCCATGCAGAAAGGCAACAGTGATCTATGAACAGCGAAAACAGCCAAGATGCAGTAAAATGGATGAGAGCCACAGTGTTTTTTTAGTCCGCTGACATTAAAGGAGAATTCCACCCTCAGATTCATGCACACTGTATATCATCAGCGTATGGTACTCAGTGCATCTTTATGATGAAGTGCAGTAATTTTGTTTGTCATTGTACACACTCTCATCCACTTGCCTGCAACTTCCCCGGAATGCTTTTTAAAAAAAAAAACTTGCCCAGACTTGTTGCATCCAGCCGAGATTTACATGTCAGAGAAGAGATTAATGATGAGGAGGTGTTTTTCTAAAAAAAAGCATGTTTTGTGGCTGCTGTGCATTCTGGTCTACTGAGTCCCTAAAGAGGAGGGCATCTCTCTGGACTGACTGATGAATTTTTCTATTCTCAGACGCCAAAATCTGATGTTTACCATTAAAATGTTTAGACTATTGAAAATCTTTCTCATGTTAAACTTCACTAGTGTAAGTGAAATATCTTTGAAATATTTTTGGCTAGTTATCCAGGAAAAAAAACATATTTAAAACCATAAAACAGGCTGAGAAATAAAAGTTACATTGTACAAGCTGTTTGTAATAGTGTTCAACATCACACTGTGAGCTGGCACATCTTTCAGGTTTCAACAGAAGGCTCCTAAACAAACTTACCCAACAACTCTGTGATCTCCTTGTCATCTAAACATTGTTTCAATTGGTATGTTTCCATCCAATTGTTTTTATGTGTCCCTTAACTCCGTATCTGTCACCATAGGGGCTGATAAAAACACCAAAGGGAACGCATGATGAAGAGAGAGAAATTCATTCATTAAAAAAGAAACACAAGTGCTATCATAGGTAGGAAGCAGCAGTGAAATGCCATGATATATCAGAGTCGCTGGTGATTAATTATGCAGCCTTGTCACATTGTTTTGAATATATTTGCATAAAGGTAGTTGATGGAAACACGCACTGATTCACATTTTATTATAGATACATAACTAGTTACTTCTTGCCCTTAGAAAGGTTGACAGAATGCAGAAAGTTATGGATTTCAGATTTCAGCTTTACAGTGATTTATAGTGGGTTTTTCTTCAAAGCTGCTATAATCAATATATCAACATGAAATTAAATTGATCAAATGACTATTTGTATATGAAAGGACAGAGAATTGTTGCCTGACTGCAGTTTTATGGCGTTCTCCTTCGCTTATTGTTTTGGTTTTACGGCCCATAACTTAATGTTTTGACTCATTCTCAATGCTCTCATCAGTGTCGTTTCCAGACAAAGTTAGCGACCAGCTGGCGAAGACAGTGGAGCATTTAGCAGCTAAAGAGCCAGATATTTCCCCCAGGAGTTGGTGGAGACCAAAACAGAGATAAAAGGAGAGTAAATGTTGGACTGACATTCATCAAGTGGACAGAAACACGACTCTAAATTAATGCTGATGTTGCTCCGTAACTGCTGGATACGTAACTGGGAAACTGTTGGCTAACATGTTCACTATATCAACTTGAGGTGACAATGTGATTGTGTTGTGTTCACAGAAAGTGGCCAAAAAATCTGTTAATACAAGTTTAAATAAACAAGTTGTTAGTAACTCTAAGCTAATCTTTCCCAGATGCAAAAGGAGTTAGGGTAGCTTTAAGTTTTTTTTATTTATGTGTTTCAATTTTATGCCAAACAACTTGTTGTTTTTCATTCTTTTTTCTTAAAGGATGTTACCGTATGTATCTGTATGTATCTATCTTTTTTTTAAAAAAGAAAGCAGAAGAACTACTAAAGATCAGGAATGTTCACAAAAAAATAACAAGTTTTCGTGAGTTTAATGATTTAATTAAAGAAAAGCTTATTTGCTCCTTAATTGGTTGACAGACTTATTTCAGTGTGTCACCACTGATTTATTTGTGCACATCATTTGAACAGATGTATATTGATGCATTTAGTGATACAATAATAGCTCATTCTATCTATAAACTGTCAAAAGAAACTCCAAGGGCCATGCTGGCATGCTTGCAGCACACAATTCTTGTGTGAGCTGTTGCATATACAGGATGTGGAGTGTTTTCATCTCCTTGATGTTCCACAGACTCAAGCAACACACGGAAAAGGCAGGCAGGCAGGGAAGGAGATGTTGCTTTGGGCCTTACAAATGACCTAGATACTGGAGTATGAATTTCATTTACCTCTATCGCAGCATCTAAGTGTACCTCACTTTCCTTACGCATCCATATGGCAACCGTGGAGCTGGAGCGGATACAAAAACAGCCCACAGGTAGGCTTTTTTTGATCAGCATTTACTCACTCACTCCTTCACTCACTCACTCCTTCACTCAAAATAAATGAGAGAGAGGAAAAATAGGGAGAGAGACCTCCATGTTTCTAATCCCAGAGAACTTATCTGCTCAGTGGCTAAAATGTTTTGCAATAAGCAGGATTTGGCTGTAGCCAGGATAAGTTAGATGTTTGCTATTCTGCTCCAGGACTGAAAATTTCCCTCCATGTAATGCAGGGGTTACAGGTGTTAACCGCAGCCAATGGAACTATTGATTAATCGGAAAGGCAGTTTGGCAAGGCTTCTTAGACCACAAAGTGGCTGATCAGAATTCTGGTGCTGCTAGTTCCAACAGTTTCTTGCTGGGCACGGAAGGGGAGGTGAAGAAATGGTGGAGAGGGAGGAGAATAGCGCGAGATGAGGGTGGTGGAGGTGGGTGGGTAGGGGGCAAAGAGATATGACACATGGGGTAAAGAACAGATGGTGGATGATGGAGGGAGAGCAAAAGTGCGGAGGGAGAACAAGCGAAGTGAGAGGGGAGAGGGATGGATTGTCAGGCAAAAAGAGATGTGAATTGAAGGCCAAGTAGCGTGGGTTATCATATCTGAACTGCGAGACATGAATCTCAATCCATCAATAAGCGCTGCATTTTGATAAAAAATACCCCTGCTGCGCTCTGCCTTAATGGATAGTGTGCCGTTGAATGCGTCACTTTTACTCTTCCCCTGAAATACCAGAGAGAGAATGGGTCCCTCTCCACAAAGAGATCTGGATCAAGGTCAGTGATCACATCAAAAGTAATAGTGCCCCTCTCTTTCCATATATGCTCTGCCTGAGTGCTCAGTGAATCAGAGAAGCTTGCTATTTCTAAATAATTTTTGCAGATTTCCCACAGGTGTAGCATGCCTTCCATAATTTAAAATTCCTGAGGCTGAATTGCAACTTCCATACTATATTGCACCTCCATATTAACGAGAAATTTGCCTTTGGAAAGGTAATCTTTGCTTAGATATTCAGTATAGCCTTGCTGCTCTTAAACCACAGCAGTATACATTAATTCAACATAAACTTTGTGAGTGACTGTTTGTTGAGCCCCACCACCCTTAGTTACTGTTGCAGTGCCTGTCAACCCTCAACCATCGATTTTGTCGGCTAGTAGATTTTATCAGAGCTAGCTAGCGAGTCAAGCCAGATACATGAGTTGGATGAAAACGCTTACTGTGGCTGACTTTTTAATATTTCCAGCTGACTAGTTTTAAAACAAGAACCCCATAAAGCAGTCGTAAATATGCACTTGATGGCTACACACATTGTGCTAAAAGACTGATGCTAAAGCTACATGTCCCAGGCAAAAACCCAACATCCTCACCAGTTGATGATACATGTAGAAGACATTGTATTGCAGTGTGGAGCTTCTCCATAGACTGTATAAAAGAAATGGATGTAGCCACCGTGACGTGACCCATTGGTTTGTGGACTACTGTTTTGAAGGCTCGAGTTTGGCATTTTGGCCGTCGCCATCTTGGTTTTTTGGAGCCAGAAGTGACCATATTTGGATGAGAGGGTGGAGCTAGGTTGGTTAGCAAGGTGCATAATTCACGTTAACTGTGATATTAATTGGGATGCAAATTTTTACTAGCGAAATACAGGCTTAAAACAAAATGTGCCCGAAAAACACCCGACTCTGTAGAGTTTCTTTTAGTAAAACCAAACGCTAAACAGTCCTAATTAACAGGTCGCAGTGGTAGCGACTTGTCAATAACAAGGTAGCCACGCCCTAAAGCATACCCTGCTTTATCGCCTATTTGACTCTAAATGGGACAATAATTTACCAAATGAACATCATGCTGTATTGAAGAAGACTTGAAACTAGCAATTGAGACCATGAACTCATTAGGAAAATGTTTACTGAGGTAATAAATCAAGTGAGAAGTAGGCTCATTTTCTCATAGACTCCTATATAATCTGACTTCTTTTTGCAACCAGTGGAGTCGCCCCCTGCTGGCCATTAGAAAGAATGCAGGTTTAAGGCACTTCCGCATTGGCTTCACTTTTCAGACCCGGAAGCTGCGTCCACTTCTTTTATACAGTCTATGAGCTTCTCAGTCCTAATATTATTAGTATGATAAGGAAAAATGTAACATCAGACTGTTATTTCATGCTAATTTCCTGTTTAGCTGATTAGCTTACATACTTGGACAAGTAAGACAGAGGTTAGATTTATGCTCTGTTCAACAGTACATTTCACTTTTAACCTTACAGGAGAAAAGGCTTTTAGGATGAGATGTGTATGTAAATGTGTTTGGTGAACATAAGGCTATCTCGGAAAATTAGTCTGGCTGGTGTTGTTGGAGTATAAATCCAAATCCAATAAAGAGCAGGATGGAGCCACACAGCCTTCACTCATAACATATCCCGTAACCCCACAAAATAATGTATTATGAAATGCTCCATCTTCTTGGAGGAAACGCTGGGTTCAGTTAGTACTGTAGGTAGGAAGCTGGTTAGTGAGACATGCTAATGTTTGCAGCTTACATCAGAGCAGATCGGTGTGTCATCCATTCCTTACACTGCTTTTGTATTTTGGGGTTTGGAGAGGGTTAAAAAAAAGAAACCACCATCCAAACTCTTTATTCGGAGTATTGCTCTTACTACAGCCCTATGCACACCGCTTCAACACGGGGAGACTGAGTCCTTTCAATCAGTAGTGCTGTAAAGGTTCAGCATGCAACAGTATATAATGCACCAGTGCTCCTCTTGTTTCTAGTCAGCTCTAAACCCACCTCTATTAGGCCCATTTCTACAACAGATGCTCAGGACACATTCAGTTAACTCACACACACACACACGGCTGGTGCTTTTGTTGCTCTACACCTCCTGGTACATAAAACTAACATGCAAATACAAATTGCATTGCGACATCTGAAACGTTGTGTCACATCACTGAATGAGGAGGGAGGAGGCAAACCAGCCACCCAGGAGCAGCGGGGGGATTTCATGCTAGCTTAAATTTAGGCACGCTGTTTGGGGTCTTTATTGTTCCTCAGAGACCAAACTTTAAGTGAATTTCTCCACCAGGGGGGCTGTTCCATGAACGGCGCTTGCACCACGCATACTGGAGCGAACAGAGGCAGACATCTGCAATCTGCCAACGCCCCAGGTAAAACTCTGTCCTTCTCTGTGCTGATCTCAAATGAGCTTTTCCATCCTGTGCCGTAACACTTTCCTGTCAGTGAAAATAATTCAAAACTGGTCTGTCATCTTGTGTCTAGAGACAGCTGCATAATGCTTTGTTTAAAGGCTCTATTACACTGGCAGAGGAGAGTGAAGGCTTTGAGAGATGATTTTGTCTTCCTCATAACTTTTCATTTCAGATATTGATTTGAAAGACATCTTTTTCCCACTTGCCAAGCAAAATTGTTCTAACAGCAGCTTACCACGCAGTCTTACCTTATAAAAAAATGAATATTAAATTTCACAGTCGTTGAAAAAAAAACAACAACGGAAAAACAAACACTGCAAAACATACAAATACGCCAGAGATTTCATCATATTCAAAGCTCTGTGATGTGCTGTGACCTAGACGGTGCATGTTTTCTTATGACTGCTGCTATGTTTCAAGGAGTAGTGAGCATGTTTGCTTTAGCGAAGCATGCACCGAAGCAAAAGTAATCAGCACTGCGGGAGTCTTTGGAGAATAGTCTCTAACAGGTTAGCAGGCAGACATTTTGTGAGGACATGATACCAGGAAAGGAGGTGTAGGTGACGGCAAAAGGTCCCTGTAGGAATGGCAGGTAGCTGACCTGGTGGCTTACAAGCTCAAGCTCGCATTCCCATTTCACGCTTTGTGTTGCAGAAAGATTCAAAAGACAGTGGATATTATTCCCTCTGCTCTCGACCCCGCTGAGGTCCGATCAAAGATCCCAGCCTTTGATGTTTTAACCCCTGGCTGTTTGGAGGGGGAAAAAAACGCCCCTCCTGTGAACCAGATGGTGCCTGTTGCATGCTGGGAGCAGCCAGGCAGTGTTACGGGTCCCACCTGTGGTTTTAATTACAGTGCATGACGAGGGGATGCAGTGGAGCGGAAGGAGAGAGGAAAGTAGGGGTGACCCTCGCTGTTCAGTGAGGGTGGAGGAGGGAGGAGGAGGAACTGCATGTTCACCTGTATTGATCACAAATCACGGACCGCTTTGTCCCTGTCTGTCATAGTACGTCCTCCTCTGTTTCCATCACATACCAAGCTATGCATTTAATGAGTAGGTTTGTTAAGCAACTGAGATATACCATACACATTTACCTGCGCATCACTCCAGCTGTCATGTTTTCAAAGCACCCCGTGATGCCTTTTTTCTCTCCGTCTCCCCTCCTCTGTCACAAATCATCTACATTCCACACACACGTCCATATATTTTCCCCTGTCTGTCTTCTCCTCTCACCGGTGTATAATTTGTGCATATCACTGTTGCTTCTCTGCATGGTTCTCCAGCTCCTCTGCATGGATGAACTCCTATCAGATTAAACTGGCACTCGCTGATTCTGACCTCCCTGCCCNNACCCCACACCAGGATCCCTCGGGTCCACACGCCCCACTCCCCCCTCTCTCTCTTCGCCAACACCTCTCCTACTATCCTTCTTTTGACATTTCGGCTCCTTCTGTCATCTGAGAGGTCCCGCTGAGCACTGAGGTGCTTCAGTGGCACAAGGGGGGGAGCCCGAAAATCCCTGCAGGCCATTATGTATACATTCACAAAGGTCCTGAATATTTTCTGCAAAGATATCGCCGCGTTGTCACTGAGAAGGGGAGTTTGAATTTTACTCCAGCATGAATATCACAAAATGCTGCGTTGTAGGTTTTTCTCAGGTTGCCTTTCTTCATGAGATTATATACCCATACGCAACAGGGTGTGAAAAGCATTTGAAATACAGAAGGTATTTACAATCTCAAAAAACCTTGTAGGTTTTTTGCCTCGCTCTTGAGTATATTGCATGTTTCATCTTTACTTATTTTGACCCCAGCTTTGGAAAAAAAACTTGATAAAGTTAGTTTTTATTTCTCTGTAATGTATTCAGCCAGGATTCTTGGGGAACTGTATTTTTTTTTTCCTTTTTTTCCCTCCCTCTCTCTTTCTCTGTGAGCGTGCGGAGCTGCGTGTCAGATCTGTGGGATGCCTGTAGGCTGCTCCCAAGAGAGGCACGGTGCGCTCATCCAACACAAACAGGGTCACAAAACAACGACTCAGCCACTTGTGCAGAGTTTACTTCAAATTAGCCCAACTCTTGTATAAGTACATTGCAGCCAATCAAGCTGATCTCATGTCAGACAATGAGCTGACGATGTGAGAGAGAAACGGAGGTGATGCCAAAGGTAGAAACTGAAACAGATTGCATCAAAGTGATGTGAGGAGAACCTTTTTTTTCCCCCAGTTATTTTAAAATAATTTCTGCACACAGAGGAGCCGACTGAGAAACAAACTATTATGTACTCCTTTAAATGACAAGATGATCTTTTTGCTGCTCATTCTGGTGTCTGGTCCAATAAAGTGTTCCAGAGATAGAGCTTTGATTTTCAGGTATTCTAACCCATGCTTGGGTGAGACAGTCATCATTGCTAACAGGCGAGCGTAACAGGACTCGCTGGACCTTCTGAGCGCCACAAAAAGCTGCAATAAGCAGAATTAGCAGCGCAATTAATATTCCAGCCATATTTTCCAGGGAGGAAGCAGAGGGCACAGCAGCTGCTCCCATATGCAGACCTTGCTGTTATGACCGTGGGGGCGATGTCAGACACCCTACCCCCCACCCCACCACCACCACCACCACCACGCCTCACCCCCTACCTCTTCATCCCCCAGCAGCCAACCCCTCCTCTCCCTCCCTCCCTCCCTTATCTGATTCACCTTAACTTCTTCTGCGATCTCTGCCCCCTCATCTGCATTTTAACCTCCCCCTATTGTTGTTTCCCCTCTCACTCTCTCACTTCTTCTTCTGTATTTCTCTCATAATTTATGGTGCGGGCATCCTGATGGTTTACTGAGTAAGAAGGACCACCCGTCAATTCTGCATGCGCTTCTGTGTCAGCAAGCATCCACCCTGCTGAAGTGCCCTTCACTGAACATCATTACCATATTTCTAGTTCTTTTTTTTTGCCAGCAAATATGATTGAATCAAAGAGGCTGGTGAACTAATTCTCCTGGTAAAAAATCATGTAAATGAAGAGTGTGTTTTAAATATGTTTCACCAGCAGCAGATCAAACCCTTGTGGTCCTGGGTGGCCTATATTTGGGCATACCACCAGCCGAGTGGGGAGCCAAAAGCGAGACAGAATTTATATGTATTTTTAAGTGAATTTCCTTTTCTTTTCAAAGTGTTGTCTGATCTGCACCCTCTTCATGTTAAAATAAACCTGTACCCACTCCACTCTGCACATCTCACACAGTTTTGACCGACTGGATTGACTGCCCTGCGGCGCTCGGCTGGCCCGTGACGCTCACAGTTTGAGAATGACAGCATCTCTGGCCTGGCAGAAATGCACTGTGGGTAAAGGAGGAGGGGCTTGCACAGGTACTGTAGGTCAAACACAGTTCAATATCGACAGACTACAGTTGTGCCCCAATTCCATACTGCACACCAATTCTCAGCAGGTTTTGTAATCTGTTCACGTTGGAAAAGGGACCAAAGGATGTAGACTCAAAAGAGTCCCAGTTAGAATAAAGTCCAATAATGCACATATTGTATAATTGCCTGTTAGTGCATAATGGTGAAATAGCTTGTACACTAACTGCAAAAACAGTATAACTATAAAGATTAATGTGCCATGTATCTCCAAGTGCTCCTTTTCCTGGGTTAAGACGATTCTCATACTTCTCAAGCTAAATTAACCATTTAATTACCCATCAGATAATTGTTTTGTCTTTTTGATGTTTTGGAGATACATGGTTTTCACAGGACAGTGCCACTGCAAATAATATATAGTATGGAACTGGGACACCGCAGATGTTACTTGATAATTATGTGATACCAAGTTAAAGTTTTAAGAAACTTGAATGTTGTCTATTTAAGTCATTTGATCATGAAAAGATGAAAAGTGGAGAAAAAGAAAACTGAAATATTGAGATTAATTTACACACTAATGACTTTTTCCATTTTAAATGGGTTGTTTATTTTGTAAATACTATTGTGTACAGTACACAAAAACTGTTGTTTGCACATATTTTCGTACACTGTTTAATGTCTAATTCAGTTTGTTTCATTTGCCCTTTTTAGGATATCTGTTTACACATGGGCCCAGTGTAATATTTAATTGAATTAATTAATACAAAACTGTAACTTTATATGTGTGTATGTGTGTGTGTGTGTGTTTTAAGCTTGTACCCCCAATTATCTAGGTTACCCACCCTCAGCATAGTTGGAGACATCAGGGCTCACTCCCATAAATATAGGAGCTGCCATTTACTGCCATTCATTTTTGTGCATGTGGAAAAAAAGCACAAACTTTGAAATTTCCCAAGCGGGATAATCCATCACAGTCTGTATGAAGTCATAATTTCATTTCATCTCTGTTTTATTGTTCTTCTGTTGTGACTGAGATGAGTGTTTTCATGTCAGTGCACGCATTACATTACACTCTGCTTACTGTCAATCACCTGACGCCCACAGGAACGAATGATAAGTCTCCACCAGGAAATAATCCCTTATAAAATCATTTTGTCCTCTTATTTTGGATGTCTTTGTTAGCAGGTAGTATATTTGAGGATATATTTGATAGATGTATAAAGTTTGTATATTAAAAATGACAAAGAAACAAGGAAGTGCTGGAACATTTAATTACATATTGCATGTGTTGAAGCATAAATGAGGTGCAGGCTGTAAATGGGCCATAAGTGTGAATGACACCAATATTCTCATTTAAACCTATTCCTTTCTCTCCATTCAGCTGGTCCTCACCTTCACACCCACACCTAATCCCTTTGTGTGTCACTGCAGCTGCAATTACCCCGCCCTGGCCCTTCAAACAAACCATATTCCTGTCATCTTTACAGCAAAAATGGCATACTTAAATGTACACATGCATGTATCAGTTACTGTACCTGTAAGTGCAGGTATGTCCATGCTTAATACGTGACAGCAAATGTATAAATATGTACAACAGCAGTTTCTGTGGGTCATGGATTAATAAGAGGGGCTGGCATAGCAGAGTCAGGAGGAGAGTGTAATTGTGGCCGTAGTGAGACTGTTCCCTGACATGTAGTCACACCTGGGTGGCTGGCAGCACAGTGAGGAGGAGAGGATCCCCCACAGTCCCAGTTATTGGTATGCTGAAATACTGCAGTGTTACAGTGAGAGGAGAGAACAAGGAGGCTGTGGAGCGCATAGAAAGAGAGCATGTTCCTCTCCCGCACCTTGAGATGAAGTGAGAGGGGGAGGCAGAGAGGAGCTTTTGCTGGCCCAACAAGACATGTGTCACAGCCTGAGAAACAGTGACACGCATCCCCTCAATCTCTAGCACAGGCTGAGGTTTCATCAGACTACATCCGGGATGTGACTGTCAATATTAAGCTGCATGTACTGTTTATTTTACAATACACAAATATGTGCGCTGCGTACGATCTGCGGCACAGAACTTTCTACTGTGTCAGACGCCTGGAAAACAAACCTGCAACAGCGTGACACAGGTGTTAAAAAAAGTTTAAGGCACTTGCTTTTAGTGAAACTTTTTAGTGTACATTGCAGTGTGAGAGCAGGAAGGGAAGAAGAATCCTATATGCAGTACTTTCCTATGCTAATTCAGAGAGGAAGGAAGGGAGTGAAAAGCGGGTCCTGCGCCAGTATTGAGTGCGCTGTAAATCTAATTCAGATAGTTCAAAGAAAGATAGAAAAACATAGCCTTGTCCCGGGGAGGAGGGAAAGTACTCATGTACCAGGGGATCGGCGTGAGATCATTGGGTATCGGCGCTGTCCAAATTTGCACAGAGGCCTCGATGCGACAGTCACCGCTGAATCCCTGCTCAGGAGGAGGAGGGCTTGATTGTATTGTTCGTGTACAGTTGTGTTATGCAGTTAGCATACAAATGGCAGATCTGCCGACTGAAGTTGAATTGCAGTACATAAAGCTCTCACATTTGTACATTAGTAATACCAGAGAGCAGAGATAATGTGCTTCATGTCGGGCTTTTTTCGATATTTCTCTTGGAAAACATTTTGACACATCAAACAGTAACAATAATGAACTTGAACAGCTCCTCCTTCCTCTTCCTCTTACATCACGCAAAGCATCAGTGAGTGTTTGCAGCCCTTGATGATTACGAGCCTTTTTCCTCTAAACAGTCATTATTTATGAAAGGCTTACATTGTGTTGAGTTAAACAGATATTACCAATTGAAAGGTTTTTGATCCTGGAAAAGAACCGAAATGCTGAATATGTTTATTGTGTTTCCTGAATACTGTATCTTTGCATCTCAGTGTCCATTTAAATGGCAGAAAGCATTACAGTAAAAGGGGCTGCAGCATGTGTATTTTACTTTCATGACATTAGGTCCTGTGCTGGCCTGTCTTTCTGTATATTGTGTAGTTTCCCATATAGGACGAAGTTAAAAAAAAGCAGTAAATATGTCTATAAACTCTATTTTATCTGCTTTCAACAGAGAACAGAGAATAAAATACTGTTTCGGCTATAGTGGTCAGGTGTTTCTGCTCTGTCGGGGGCCAGACTGCTCATTTCATCTCACTATGATTCATGTAAAATCAACATGGTCAACATGAGTGATAAATTATGAGCTGCATTCAAATAGCACATAAATAATATACATACTGTATTTATTTATTTATTTATTTATTATTTTCGCCATATATTTATTCCAATGGTCAGAAATCCTTGCTCTAATTTATAGATGAAGACAGGAAGCTCTCAATCAGAAATCATCAAAAAATAAACTATAATCTATAAATATATTTCATCAATATGCTGGCTTTAAGACATAGCATATGACACTATATGAAAAGCTTTAAGAGATATCACCACCTTGGGCTTCAATTCTGTCAAACCAGCTGTGTGTGGGGGGTGAAACGACAGCTTTATTTCCCCTGATTCCCTAACATTTTGCAGTTTAATTAAGTTAACAAACTGCATATATTGTGGAGCCTTGGCTGTGCGAGCTGGTTTTCTGGTTTGAGTGAATTACAAATGGATCTTCTCTCTTCTGAGGGCTTAACCAGGGAGCTGCCTCAAACAGACTGTCAGAAGCTCACACTGAGTGACTTCGGGCCCAAATCTGGAGCGAGAAGTGAAGGTTTGCAGAGTGAAGCTGAGCGACGTCAGAGAGCGAGCTCTTTGACAGTGGATCAAAGACGAGTGGGAGGTCAAAGTGTACAGCTGGTGGGGATGAGGAGAGCACAAAACACAGCGGAGAGACGGGATCACATGCCAGTCACAAGCATATTGCGGACATACAGTCACACATACTTTTGCGCTCACACATGCGTTTAGAGTTGTGTGTCTATATGATCCTCGCCCTGCACGTTTCACACCCAGAAAATTAAATGCTATTCAATTAAATATGCTTTAAAAATGTCAGTGCAGAGTGGCTCATACAGATCAACCTTAACTGCCAGACAAAGGTTTTAATTTCACACTCAGTATGGGAGAAGAGCATTGAGCGCTTTCATCATTGTAGCTCCAGCCTGCTCAGTCCGGCTCCCATTGCAAGCCAACAAATTAGACCTCCAAGATGAGATGAGGGATCTTTCATATTACAGCTAATAGTGACAAATGAGACTGGGTGATAGCTACAGCACATCTATAAATGTGTGGCAGTTTCTTTTTGGCAAATGCCATTAGAATCCACCAGTTTGCCATGCTAATCAAAATTATGGACTGTTTCTTTTTTTCCTGTTAGGAACTGAAAAGACATTAGGCTTGTGATTTCAGAATCGAAAGACCACGGGGGAAAAAAATCAGTTTTTTCTTCTTCTTCTTCTTGGTCACTAATTGCACTTGGTTCTGAGCCGCTGCCTCTTTCCTCTTGTCAGGGACGTTAGCAGAATATTTGGAGTGAAATGTTGACACAGTCAACATAGGGGGAGCTAAATATAAAATGGCTGGTGTTATGCTAATGGCTGCCACTGAATAATTCAAGCATGGATGATAATAAAAATGGGAAAAGAGGGGACCTGTCGAGCCACACCACCGCATGTGTCATGGCAGGGCACTAATTTGCTGTCAAGCCTCATACTATACTTTTTTTCCCCCACTCACAGTTCAGCTGTGAAGATTAGTAAATGTTTTGTCTGTCTCTCTGCTGATTGTAAATAGTCTGGAGCAGACAGTGGAAAGGGTAGTAGAGAGCTGGTTTGGCGGGCTCTGGCAGGCTGGGGGATTTGGCTCAGGAAGGCTAGTTGCTTTGCTCGATGCTCCCTGTCATGTGTTCTCAAGAGAGGCTAAGGCGGAGGCTGTGGGTGGGGGAGTACAGTATCAGCTCGCCTCCTCCCTACACACTACAGGCCATCAGGGCCAACACACAGGGGTGAAGACCATGTCAAAAGGCGAAAAAAAAGAAAAAAGACAGGAGCTGGTCGCCAAATTGGGGTAGGGTTCTTTCTTTCTTGGACTTGTCTCACAATCGCCTTTCCCTGCTTTTGCCTCCACTGTGCAGCACTCCTCCTGTCACCCCCCTCCCCCCCCCTCACTTGGCTCTCAGCATCCACTCTCCTCTCTCTTTTAAATGAGTGGATACCTTCCAAACACTCACACTGCATCATCCCCGTCCAGAAACACACACACACGTGATGAATGCACAACACATATTAACATGTGCACAAAAACTCAAACACACACACAGGCATGTATACATATACATACATATATATGTATATAGTGTACATGCCTTTCTCTCTGTTTCTAGAGCTCCTGCAGTGAGCCGTGGTCTGTGTAGTGTGTTGATAATGAGATGCAAGCTTGACTGCTTGGGTGTTAACAGTAATTAATATCATATGTGAGGCAAGAGGTATAGCAGTACACACATGTTGCCAGCTGACATATAAACACGCAGCTTAAAGGTGTATAATGATGTGACAAAGCCGACTGTAGCCATCAACTTTTCATTTATTTTTGTTGTGTTTTGCTGCCTTTGCATAAGGTGTCGCGCGCGTGTGTGTGTGAGTGTGTTGGATCCAGCGCCGCTCTCATTAGCCACATCCAGCTCTTCCCCTGGTTTTTCTGCAGTATCCCTGTCCTGGGAATGGTCTCACACTATTTAGCACTGTCCCCAGGTATTGCTACCATATTTCCTTCTGCTTACTCCGGATGCTCCCATAAATAAAGTCCTCTCTTCCTGGCATAATACATCTTAATTCCCAGCTTTCCACGAGGCATGCTGTGGCCCTTGCGCCGGCTCTGCACTTAGCTGTAGTAAGCTTCCTGCGCCGGATGCAAAAAATGCAAACGTTTCACCCTTTCACTTACTTTCAATTTAACATTAATGATGTTGCTCCACATAGAGGCATGAGGATGAAAGATGTGTGGTCTTTAATGAGTACTCATAAATGGCCTTTGTGTGTTCATTTAAAACATTTGAGAAAAGGCAATAACAGCGCAGTCACTTTCTTATTATTGATCATCACAATTTTACGATATGTGATAAACATAGTAATGGTTATAAATGCTACCACTGTTTATATCTCCATTAGCAAGTAAAAGTGGCGCCAGCTCAAAATGCAAACACAACGGCCATTTGCATACAAGGCTGAAGACCTCCAAAAAGACACGGGAAGCATCTCAACATCTTTTATTTGCTCCCAGGAAATAAACAGTCCCAGAAGTCAGCTAGACCTTCTCCATTTTTTAATTTATTTCATTCACAAACAAGGCATGATCTTATATAATCTTTCTGTTTTGATTGTATTCGAATACGACACATAGTGATGGTGACAAATAACTTCTGATACATTTCTCTGTCAACTCATTAGGGCCATCTGCTCCACTAAAGCTCAGACTGAGTGAAAAGTTGCCCCTGACTTCCATAAATGAAATAAGTGAAATATTTAATAATGATGAGTCTAAGTTGTTCCACGCATCCTCCTCTGGCACAGCTTTGTCATTATTTTACATTATGCTGCGTCCTGGGGGCATTTCATGGAGATAAAAAAGAAATATGCAATGCAAGTTGAATATTAGTTCATTATTTAGTAACATTGATTCCTGAATTAAAACACATATTATTGTACTTTCTACTGGGATAATGATATAACCATAAAAAACATGACGTGATTTGCATAAGATTGCATTTCAGATACAAGCATCATAGGAAGTTAATTATGAGAAGCCAAAGGCCACAGAAAATACAGCCATTCATTGCTCCTGATTTTGTCTGTTTTATTATCTGCAAATAAATGACAGCGCTGAATCACGGGGTGATGAATTCATTCGCCGTGTTCTGCATTAAATATTGCTGTGGACGCCGCAGCTTACATCATGCTGTCGCTGAATGTCTTTTAAATGTTTAAGCGAAATGTGTAAGACTTTAATGTGTCAGCTGAGAAGAATGTGAATATCCAAACAATTTCTTCCAGGGAAAGTGCAGTGCAGAGATATCTATCAGATGCTTTGCATACAGAAAAAAAAAATCATTTCTATGCCCGTTACATCTGTATGTGGGCGTGAAAATATTACGAGGTGTAAAATTTAAGTGTGAGAAAATACATTGCGAAGCTGAAGGAGAGACGCAGGGAAAATACAGTAGATGATAGTGATGCCATTGAAATAGTTGGCAAACCCCGTCAGATATGTAAGAGAGATTGCCCTTGAAAAGTAGCTTTGTCTGATGCAACAGCAAACTCATAGTCTGTGTCAAGAGCCATTTTGAATCCGCAGCTCTGCAAATATGTTTAATAATCGCAGTCCTCTGCTGTCCTCTGTTTTTGAAGTTTGACTTTTTTTCAGATTTCCAAGCAAAATGTACCACTCCTTTGTTGTTTTTTTTTGTCGTTTAGCTCCTTTTTAAAATCATGCCGGTCTCAGCTTTTTTTGTCAGGGGTTTTGTTCCTCCAAAAACAGATTTTTCTGGCACTACCCTAATGAGACCCTCTCACCGTTTCCATGGAGACAGTCACAAAACTGTCAAGTTTCCACTCTTTCAAAAATCTTGTGGGGGGTGTTCTGCAACTGTCAGAGACACGTTTTCAAACGGCACGTCGTTCCTTTCAAAGGTGAACCTTTCATTTTTGGTGAATTCAGCCAGTTTGCGAATCCTTTTATCAAAACACACAGCCTCACTGTGTCGAAGAATGCCAACGCACCGATAGCTGAATAAATAAAACACATAAGCAGCTGAGCCGTTGTTAACTTGTCGGTTGGCTTCCTGCAAAGGAAGCTTACACGGCAGAATGTGACTGTTAAATGATCTTAGAGATGAAAACGCAACGCATTACAATTAACATGTCAATTTAATCTGCGAGCAAACTGGAGCTTCTACAACAAAAAAACTATTCTGACATTAAGTGGAACTTCTCCTTTATGGATTAGCTCACAAGAAACATCATTTTCATATTCATTCTTGATGCAACAGAGGATCTGCCCCGCCATCAACTGCCCCAAAATTTGATTTTTAAAAGAGATTGCAGTGCCGACCTTCCCTGACATCAGTATGGCACGCGGCACTTTGATTTGTACCCTGGTTTAAGAGCCATTGCCCCGCAAGAACTTAAATGTGACCAAAGAGGACACTGAAGGATTGAAGAACATCAAAGCCTAACACATACTAGCCCTCTGTAGAGAGAAGACGTGTGTGTGTGGGTCTCGGTGCTCCTCAGCCTGACCTCAGGGTGTAAATGCACCCTATGGTCCCGTACAGCATGTACAGCCTGCAGATGAGCCCTGTCAAACCACACCTGTGTACCTGTCATTTGTGTGCCGGGGCGCTTGCCTTGGCTGGGAAACATTAGATGAGGCACAAAAGAGAAAGATCTCACAGTCTCGCCTTCACACACAGCTATGCATACAGGAATACACTCAGGAATACACACAGAGACACACACAAGCAACCGCTCACGCTCTGTTAAATAAACACACAACGCACACACAGGGGACCAGAATTCATCTAAAAACACGATCATATCATTCTATCATTATTTTTTCTTCTTCTTCTTCTTCTTCTTCTTCTTCTTCTTCTTCACAGTTTCTTATTCTCCCTAAATGTCCTCGTTTCTGTTCACACATATTTTGGCGCGCTGAACCGTGTGAGAGACGGTCCCTTCTCCTCAAGCAGATCCAGACGTCAATCAAACAGCACATGGCATGCCTCCCTGTGAGTGACAGGTGATGCAGATGCACATTTCAGAGAGACGAGCCGGAGCGACACAGCACTGCTGGCAAAACAATGCGGACAGGATGGGAAGCAGGACCGCACGCTGCATTTATTAAACAAGACAGGGACACGGACCACAATGAGCAGAGATCAGTTTAACATGGCAACGGAGCATCCACAGCACTGAAATACAAATACAGTACGTGTGTCATTTAAACCCCGTCTGTGCAGTGTGAAATCACAAGTGAGCAGCTTACAAAAGAAAGTACTTATCACACTTCCTGCCTCATCAATATTGAAATCTATATTTTAAGTTGTTTGCAGTGTGATGTTTCACCCTGGCGAATGTTCAAGGTTATTTCATGCCATCAACTGACCCTACATAAGCGGAATAAACAGGCTTTTCTGAGGCTCTATAAGGTGAATGATGCGGTCAGAGTGTGAGGTTAGTAGTCAGACCTTGCTGTCCTGTTTGCGAGAGGCTACTGAGGAGAAAGTGAAGGAGAAAGAGAAAAAAAACAAAAAAAAAAGAGGGAGAAGAGGAAGCAGGGTAAGATTAGTGAGCGCCTGTCTGCAGGCGGCAGGCCACGGGGCAGGTGAGAGGTGAGAGGCAGTGAAGCGAGAGGAGAGTGAGGGGGTAACGGCTGACTCAGAGAGCCCACGGCATCCGCCCCCCAACCCCCCTCTCTCCTCCACATCCCTCTAGCAAATACACACATACTGTATTCACGCATGTGTGAAAACAGCAGGTTAAAGATGACCCCAAATTGTTCACCACTCGTTAAGATATATAATGAAATACAACAGACTGTAGCTTCTCCCAGCGATGGCAACAAAAACTTGTCAGTAAATGCAGCTAAAAATATATTTGGCATATCACCGGGAATTCAAATGTCTGTTTCCCCTCAGAATAATTCTATTTTTGTTTTTCCTCTCTCCTCCTGTCTGTCTCTCTCCTTCTTCAGTTGACTGAATAATCTACTGGCATTTCGGCGAAGTGAAATGTCAAGGTCATTCGACTTTGTCTCCCTAGAATTACTGATCTGGGTGTCATCTTTTCTCTCTGCGCGTGAGAAACTGTGCCCCCCCTTTTTTTTCTTTGTCTTTTTTAATCATAAAAAGAAAAGATTAATGAGATAATCCAGATGAAATGTGCGTGTATTGTTCCCCCAGACTAGTCAGAGTGGCTTTGAGACAGACAAGAGAAACAGCAGAGTCATGTCTGGGAGCAGTTGGAAGCTGGCTTTGTTTGGGATTTGTAAATGCTGGTGGGATGCCAGTAATGGGACCTGGGAGAACGTGATCCTGTATCATTCTTCATAATCTGCATATATCATAAAGAATGGGTCTCTCATCATCTACCCACAGGTTTAATATGTGATGGATATGTGTGAGCAGTCCCATGCAGTCTATTTTTTAGACAAGATATTCCCGGTGAAGATATGAATACTGAGAAAAATATCAGCACAGGCTTTTAACGGTGCTTATTTTTCATTTAGTTGTGTTTTGCAGTTTAACTTTAGGGTGAAAAGGTTACCATTTTTATTGTATTCTGTGTGTTTTAAATATGCTTTCCAAACTCCAGAGTTCCATAAACATGCCAAGTCATGCCCCTCCAGCTGCCCTCTGGGACATAAAAGGCACATTTACCTGAACTGCAGCCCTCTAAGTGCCCCGATCATTCCCTGTGTCACAAGCAATCCACCAAGGCCACCGCGTGTTTAATTAAAAAGACAAGGTTTACCCGAGAATATATCCCTCCAGCATTCCACATACATTCCAATGAGATGCATCTTATTTCTGTTGCAAAAGGAGAGTGATGGAATTTCAAATGGCAGCATAATTATGGTGTGCTTCTCCTTCTGACAGAAAATCAGTAGCCGGTCCTCCAGGTGGAGTAAGCTCGGCTGAGCGGAGCTGATTAGAGGCAATCAGAGGAGAGAATACACCTTTAACAACATTGATGCCGAAGCTCAGAGAGGAGCTTTATTAGCATACATCTAAGCTATGGGCCATGTAGATCACTGCATTTGTTTGAGGGAAACAGTTTAGCAGTCAATTATACAGCAACAGTGAGGGAAAATAGTGTTACTCTCTTGCTCCTTTGATATCACAAATTCCTCTTGCCTTTGATAAATGGCACCTCACCTTGACAGTCCCAATTATGAAGTACAAGCGGATAAACAAAGAAGACCACTGTAACACTTGTGGAAGATTAATAGTCTCTGCACTGTAAAAAACAAAAAAACAAAAACAAAACATTGAGCCGTTTCAACACTAAAACGCAAGCAGGTTAGCAGCCTTTTGAGGTAACAGAACAACTGTAGTAATGATGCAGTCAATTTATTCATCAATTATTCAAATGTAAAACTGAGCCAACTTGATGGAAATTGAGAAAATAAATTAGTCAAACTTTAGAAATAAGATTCAGCTAACAACTGTTTAGTTATATTGATAACATGCTACTTAGCATATTAGCATTATTTTTTCACTATTCACTGTTTCATGTCTAATCCCTGGCGCACATGGCTGCCTCATTACTAGGCTAGATCTTTGCTGTACTGCTAGCAGCTATACTTCAACCAGGATCAGTATGGATCAGTGCTGGGCAAGTTAGTTCAAAAGGTAATCAAGTACCAAGTTATAAAAAAATCATTACATTACTTACCGTGGTGCCTTTAAACAACTCAAAATCCTCCACACGCAGGTCACATATTCTGTATTTAACACGTGTAGAAACAGAAAACGAGATATTTAACAAGGAGCAAGCCTACATTTTGGTATTTATTGACCATCAACAGCTGGCTTAGCCAGAGAAGTCCCATCCTAAAGCCACGCGGTTCATCCTTCTACTCCTGACAAAACCAGGTGTTTCCTGAATGCTTATCAGTAGCTAATTAGCCAGCCATGACACAAAGACAAGAACACACAACATGAAACTGATAAGGTTATCGGGCTTGCCGCTAAATGTATTCATACATTTATAAACAAATCTTTTGCAACAAATCTTCAAACTGAGCTGACACATAGCTTTTAGCAGCGGAGCTCCCCTCGCTGGTGACTGATGTGGTATCTGGTGTTCCATGTGGTTTACGTTAAGGGTACAGGCTCAAAGGTTATAGTCCATTTCCTTAAATGGACTTGTTTTGGTCTATAGCTTATCTTATCTTTGCAATAACAACTACCCTATATAACTGGTCAGGCAAAGCCGTTTCGTCAGAGCGTTCCATATTGGCTTCGGATCCTCTCACAGGCAATCCATGGTGCTTGTTTTGATGCTGTGCTTTTTGCCATAAACCTTTTTATGCAAATAAGTCGGTGTCAGCGGAAATCTCTTCAACACATCTTCACATCACCGCTGCTTAATAAACGACACTGACAGCACCATTGTCAGAAGCTGTATTTACTCCCTGTTTACAAGCTTACTGAAATGCTGCGAAACAATCGTGAAGTTGAAACTGTTGCAAATAGCGGGGTGCTGTACAGAACTGAACACAACAGTAAAACTACGACTACTACTGAAGTGAAGACAGTCTGGATCAACACAGAGAGTGGTGACAGAATGAATTTTGATGCATTCACTTAGCTTAGGAAATACATGAACAAACTATACAGTCAGTGACCATAAATCTTTGAATGGAAGTGAACAAAGTGTTTCAAAGTGATCCGTAATTTCCAGCTTTGTTGAAATGGATACCTATCTTCATTGTGGTTTGTCATTGTCAGTCATTGTTTTAATTTTGATCAGAGAGGTGACCATGTGATATATGTATGAAAAGACACATAAAAAGCCTGCAGGAGGATTTAACCCAAACACAATGCATGCTGGGAAGTGTTTCTGTATACGTCCTGAAATGGTTCTCTATGTGACAAAATTTAAAGAGCAACTTACTGTAAATCTTGAACTCTGGTTGTTTACCTTCTCACCTTGCAGCAGTGATGTAGATGCGTACTCCAGGGTGTGTCAGTACATTCGGACATCACTGTTAGGTGTGGTTACAGGTGCAACAGGGCTTCTGAACTCACCCAACCCCACCTGTCACTGACGCTGGTTGTGGGTGATAGACAAACTTTCACCTGGGGAGGGAAACACTGCTTCTCATCCTTGATTTGAATCTGAAATATTATGGAAATAAACTGAGTTTATTTAATTAAACTGAATGTGAGTGTGAGAGCTACCTTTCTTAATTTAATTCAAAATGGGGTATAATGTGTTATTAATAAGCTTAGTCAATAGACTCTTGAAGTGGCCCTGTCGTAATGTAATAAATAGAAGAGGAACACCAGCTTTCCCGCTGTTGTGACTTGGTTGGTGCCTTCACCATTTCTGCTAGTAGCATCATGTATTTTCTGGCAACCATATCACCACACAGCCTTGAATACACCCAAACACACACACACATGGCTCGGCTGAGTTTTTTATTGTCTTTGTTGTTGTTGTTTTTTATACACACCACACAAGGACAAACAGTGTATTCTATCTCCATCACTGACACAATGCAGGCAATCACTCCATACCACTTGACTCTGATGGGCTGCCTGTGACTAGACAGCGCCCCACACATCAAACAGAAGTGGAATGATTACCAGTTACTGAGGCAGCCAAGTGTAGGCTGTGGAGCTATTATTTGACCAAAAAAAGCACAATTTAGGGGGGGGCATTAAAGACGCGACTTTCTGTTGATGCAATAATCAGAAGTTGTCTGCTGACGACATGAGACGACAGACATGGGCGTACACAAATTGCATGCACACACACATACACACATTCAAATACTCACATGTATAATCAACAAGACAAAGATAGTAAAACGTGTCAATAGACTTTTTAAAAAAAAAGGATTTGTGTGCCACCATATGTTTTCAAAGGGCCTTGTGTCACTCTCAGAATAATTTATATCCTTAAACACATCTCTGTTATGGAAGTGAAAATGGAAGTGTTGTTACATGTGTACAAACTGGAAAGTGGTCCTGAATAAATGGGTACTTTTTCTGTTAGCACTTAGCGGTTCCTTCTTCGCATGTGAGGTGTGCGTCGAGCACTTGTACTGCTGTTGCTAGGAGCCATCAATGGAAATGTCAGTCGACTCAGCAAGTGATGAGATTTGACATATGGCATCAAAGCATCATTAGACATGCACCTGCTGCAGATGGAGTCTGCTCTTTCACAAGGGGTTCAGCACCAAGGGGAGGCCTATTGAGGGACAGGGAAGGATAAGATGACCGGTAACACACACCCATTGTGTCTGAATTACAATCTACCTCAATATATTTAAAGATCTCAAGAATGCCACTTCACCATGTGCGGACAGCCATTGTGTGTGTATTTCATTATTTTATCATGGCAGCATAAGTGAGGTCCAAGGAATGCTGGGGCATTTAATATGATTCAACCTCAAATGCGCTTCAATGGCTATAAACTTTATAGGATTTCTTTTAGTCATTATTTGAGTCCAAATTGTTGGCTTAGTTTCACTAATTGTGTTCATCAGCTGCTCACTGAGTGGGAAATAGGGAATATTGTTTTCTTCCTCTTTGTTCACTCTTTCTGAGGTGAAACAGGTCTGAGTTTAGCACATAAACAAACAAGAACAAATTGAAATTGAAATTCTGCCAATATATATTTTGAAAAATGAGTTGTGCCATTTGTGATTTTTTGAGTCTATAATGTCTCATTTGCTGCAGGGGTTATGTCACATTTGGTAATAACGGTAATGTAACATGATTACTGCAATTTCACTTCCACAAAAATAACTCAAAAGACACGTTTTAAATATCATAGAGTTTGCTTTGTTTGCAGTCATAAAAATTACAACAGTATGCCAAACACAGACTAGCTGCTGCAAACCAGAACAAGTTATCAGTCACAGGAATAAACATTTAATAGGATAGTGGTTAAATGCTACAGATGTAAATGCTTAGAAAAAATGTCACATAATTTAATTAGCACCAATCACAACCTAAATTGTCGGTTGTGAGCTCCACAAAGTTGGAATTTATGGCAAATGTGTGGCTGCCGTATAGAGACCTCTTAATGCATAAAGTGGTTGAAGGAGCAAAACCTGTCATAAAGTCATATGCCCTGATGTATTTATATTTAGTCTGTATTTCCTGCACACATACTGTATGTGACTTTTTTGTAATGTTTAAAGCGAGACTGTGTAATTAAAAAAAAACGAGAAATGACTAACTTTACTACTACAAATGAAAAGTTGAATTCATAATCAATAAAAGCAGCCTCTCTCTGCTAGTCTTACTTGGTCTGGTAACCATTAGCTTATGGTGTCTTATGTTAGTTAACATTAGCTACTCACTAGCAAATAGCCATATGCTTATGATTAGGGATGTCCAGAGTCGGTCCTGAGGATCAATATCGGGCTTGATCTGGGCCGTTTTTATAGATCGGTATCTGCAAAAATAAAGCTAATCAAAATCTGTTCACCTCGGCCTGCTAGTGTCAATGTGAAAAATTATTTGGTCGCACTGGTGACTGACTGTTCACACCCGGGTTGGCAAGTTTCGCTAAGCTCCACTGGTAACGAATCTGTTAATTCTCCCCTCTCTTTCTTATTAGCATAGCTCAGTGTACAAAACATTCGGCCGGCAGCTTCTCATTTAGCCTTTCACCGATTAGAACGACAAACAGCAGCGGTGGCAGGTCATATCAGCTGTCGCTAATTAATGTTAATTCTAAGTTGATGACAAGCTAACATTAAACTGTCAGTTGTTGGTTTGTGGGTTCTCTGCAGCTGGTGTCTGTACGCTGCCAAAGTTTGTTAATGAGGGAAAACAAGCATCACTCTGTACAACTGTACCGTACAGTATTTTTGTAGTCCCAACGCCAACAGTTGTATACATCTCCTCTCTAACTGATTGCGTCACATTAGTTTCAGGAATTGCATTCTCCCAGTTAAACTTTCGGTATGTGGAGTTCGAGAAAAATATGGTCTGCCAAATTTTAAGAGGCTACATGGAAAGTATCGGATCGGACTCTGTATTGTCAGATATCAAATATTAAAGACTTGGATAGGGATC